>APFE030226276.1:0-107325 GCA_000404065.3 Pinus taeda | reverse complement strand
TATATATAATTAATTTTGCAAGGAAAACAAAATAAGAAACCTACTTTGGTTTTAGCCTCTGGAATGTTGGTAGGGTTTTTGGCGAGGTTGGTTGGGTTGCTCCATGGTTCAATCTCTCAGTCAAGCTTCAATACCTCAGTCGAGCTTCTGTTTGCCCCACAGTTTGTGCAAAAACGACTTCGCAGACTATTGTTGCGCGTTTTAATAGAGAATAGGGGCTCAATCGAGCTTTAACACTCGACCGAGCCTTAGGGCTAAATGGAGCTCTAATGTTCAATAGGGTTATTTTTTCAACTCTCAATTAAGCTATTTTTTTAGTGCTCAAGGAGCTCAATCAAACCCTTTAAAAGAACTTGATCGAGCACTTTAAATGCTCGATTGAGCTCTCTTTCTTTTTCACTTAAATGTGTCCTCCCTTACCAAAAAGTGTAACATAACTCCACACTTTAACCCAAAAATATTAAGATGGAGAAATTTATCCAAAACAACTACATGACCCTTCCACCTATGAATGATATGTAATATCTATAACGATTAGGATGTCAACACATACCCTACCTATATGATAATAAGGAAAAAGTTATTTTTATTTTCAGATATTTATTATCTCTCAAATTTCTTTAAAATGAATGTGTATATATTAAAATTTGCATGAACAATTTTTTTTATAATTGTAATATTCTATCTAAAATTAGATAATATTTATAATAATTAAGACTAAATTTATTGTTAAAAATACTTGTAAAACACGCGATTGTCTAAAATTTATTTTATATATAAATATATATAAACTGGTTTATCTTATTTTATTCACAAAGTCCTAAATAATTTAAATGAGTCTAATATAACAATTAAAAAAAATGACTAAGGACCCTTAGTCATTGATTAATATCAATATCAATATCGTTTATATGAATCTCAAAAAAATCGCGAAACTAACTATATCAGCATTGTTTTCCACCAAATTCAAAAAAAAAAATTGTTTATATATATGCATAATCATCTCTCACATGATTGTTTTGATCTTATGTAATTTTTTTTTATAGTGGTAGTCACTTTTGTTATATAAATTTTTAAGCTAAATTGTTTTTATTGTTTTAAACGTGGTCATGCATAAATAAATTAAGAATATCAATTTGCATGTTTTTTCATCTTATTATAATGCTTGAAGTGGTTTGTAGACACTATAATTTTGATGGTAGATGTTCTATTTAAAATTTAAAAAAAATATTTATTTTGAAATTCTATTTAAAAGAAGATCTACAAATTATTTAATTTTTGAATAGTATTTTAGTTTGGTTGAACTTTGAGTTTGTTTATTATAACTATTGTTTAATATATTTAATGTTAGTATTTATGAGGGAAATTTATATTTAGGAAGCATGTTTTAAAACATCACAATTATCATTTTTAATATGATAAATCATTTTTGAGACTTTTTTTTTATGAAGATTATTTATTTTGGCTCTAAGAAAATTGTTCATTTCTTCATGGATGAAGTCATTTAGAAGTTTCTACCATTTGAGATAACTGAACTAATATTTCATTGGCTTCCATTATCAGCGTTCACAAGATTTCAAATAGTCTGTAAATATTGGAATGTTGTTTTGAAAAACCTTATTTTCACGTCTACTTGTGGTCTCCGTGTCATGATGAATTTGAATTTATTGCTCTGCAAGTTCATATTGGTCATAGTTGTGTTGTTGGATCCTACCTTAATGATAAAGGGAAGATATATTCCTTGGTTTTTCCTTTTATTCATTCTTGATACATAGTTCACTATACAATTGGATTAATTATTGTGTTTTGTGCACCTATAACCTTTTCAAATAAGTATTTTGTGGTGAACCCTTTTACAATGACCTTTAGAAATCGCATATCTCTTTCTCTTGAAGAGTGGAGATTTTCTTCTCTCTTGGAAAAAATTTAGCTCATGAAAATATGATTGGGTTGTGCTAAAACATGTCCATGAAAACATGCAATCATAGTTTTTGGCATGCAGTAACATTGATATTGTTTGGAAGAGGACATAACTTCCTTATGGTGCATAATAGCCCCTAAGGAGGCCATATTCTATAATGGGAAAGTTTATTGGTAGTATTTAGACCAATATTACGATGATTACCCTACATATGGGTATATTATCTATTGGTTGGATCTTAGAATAAATCGATGGGGTTATTCATTTTTTATTATCAGTGACATAAGATATATGTCATTAGAAGCATACAAGAACTAGATGGTTTGTATCATCAACAATGGTTCTACCACTGTTTGGTTGATAAAGGAAGTTGAAAATTTTCAATTTGGCCAACCTTGCAGTGAACGAAGCCTTGACTGTTTTGAAGATTATTATTGGTTTAGATGGAGGTCATTGGATACTATTTCTATGGATATTAACAATAAATGCCCAGGTTACCTTCCTCTTTGCAAATTTGAAGGAAAATTACTTATGTTGAGTTATGTGGAAGTGTCATTCAAGTTATATGATTTGTTGATTCGTGTTTGTACACTGAAAATTGTTGAAAATGTATCCATATTGGAGAAATCTAGGTTCCATGTACCATCTCTTGAACATTGCAACGATCTTATTGAAAGTGGAAACGTTTGCCCACTTATTCCAAATAAATATTTTATTGCTAGCATACCACCATTACCTGTGGATATCATGCCTTAGCCTTTAAGGCATCAAAATATTTGTCATTATAGATCCTTAAACATGTTATTTTTGTTTCATTTATTTTTGGATATATTAATGATGGTTTTTATACTAGTTTGGAAGATTCATATCAATTTGTGATATCTTTGTTGGATATTGCTTGCACTATTATGATATTTGGTAGATGGAATAAATAACTTTGGGTTTCATTGTCTAATATGCTATATTGAAATTTTATTCCATTGTAAACTAGAAAAGTTGTTAAATGGAATAATGCACTTATAGATATTAAACGGACTAGTGAGTTGCATTATACAGGTAATTGAATGAGCTACATTAAGTATTTATTTTCCCTAAGGAATAGAATTTAAAGTTTGAATAGTTTTTAAACTTTTTGTAGATATGTCAAGTGAAGAAGTGTAGTTCGAAAAGAACTCATTCTCTTACTTCATGAGGGAGAGTGAATGAATATAATATAATTTAAATCCCCTGGGTTATAATATTAATAATCCCTTAGGTTTACAATATTAATGTCTTGAGTCTCTCATATATATATATATATATATATATATATATATATATATATATATATATATATATATATATATATATATATATATATATATATATAATATATATATACTCCAACTATCTATCTATATATATGAGATATTGACAATTATATTAATAAATTTATAATAATTGTTGACCATAACAAAATAGTGAGAGATAAATAAGTATTATTAATACTAATTAAATATTATTGTTATGTTATGTGTTAGTTATATTATAGTTTGAATTAATGTAGTTTCAAATGTTCTTTATATATGCCTATCGACGCATATAAATCGCATTGGTAAATGTCGTTGTAGTAGTATTATTATAATTATATATTTACTAATATGAATATTAATAGACATATTCATATTAAATCCATACCATTGATGTGTATCTACATATGTCAATCACACCCAGATGCGGGTGTCTGTCCTGCGATGAATTGATTCAATAGCGCGCCACGCGGGAGTGCGATGGGCAGCTGGCTCACCATCGGAAGGGGCATCAGTAATGAAGGCCATTAAACGCTGGCCGCCGGAAGGAATGAGCATTCAATGCTCTTCATTAATGCAGCGAATTCAGGACAGCAGCCCAACGCATTTCAGGATGGCGAAGGAGGACGAGAAGTCATTCGACTGCGAGCCATTTCAGGCGCCTGGTGAGGGAAGGTTTGAGTTTATGCGCATTTGCCGGAAATTATCCCCGCTACCAGCTTACCTGCTTCTGAGCGCAATTGCTGGCAAGGGGAATCGCTTGAGGGGGCACTGTAGAGGTGGCAAAACCAAGCATATTGCCTGGTGTGTGGTTCAGACATTCACCGGGTTGTTCTCTCCCTTGATTCACTGGTTCATCAGCATGACTCCCAGGTACAGGGAAACATCTCGTCGGGGGGGCTAAAGAAGCGGAGCTGGTAGACGGGGAAATCGCAGTCCAAGGCGTATTTCTCCCCTGAATTGTGCTTCCCCCTCCTCTAACAGAACAGAGGACTCAGGGCAGTCAATTTACAACTCAGTTCAGACGGCTAGGTTCCATTACAGACGCAGCACCAATAGGCCTACAATTTCGGCTCTAATAACGATTATTTTCGAGGAAGAAGATGGGGCAGAGGGCACTTCGGAGGAGCACTTACCTGGAAGCTCTGAAATTTCTTCGCCAAGTGGGCGAGGGGAGGATAGCTCATATGCCCCTTCATCCCCAAGCAATTTGGTTACGGAAATCTCGCCGGTACCCACAGAGGAGCAAGTGGAAGCCAGGAAGGAAATTGGATGCATTTTGGACCTGAATGAGCCAGTAATGGCCCAAGATCAGCCAAGGAGTCCTCAGAATCAGGCAGGAGCTACCACCTCAGCTCCTCCAACGCATGGCGAGCCCAAGCTGCCAGACTTCCATTATGCCAATACCCTATACCCAATTCTGCCACCCGACATGAAGCTGGAGGATGTTCCAGAGGGAATGGAGATCTCTTGGGAGCCTCTGGACGAGTTTAAAGTCTATAGGCCGGACAAAGACAACTAAGTGATCCTCACCTGCGTAGTTTTTAAAGGTATGCGTGTAACCTGCTGGAAAATCTCTACTATTTTGAAGGTCGAGTTTTGTGATTTTGTCTGGTCATGTTCGTGGATTTGTTCGTTGGAACACGTTCAGTTGGGTGGGGAATTCTGTTCATTAGTCTATGTTTGTTTTGCTACTGCACGTCGGGTCTAGTCTGGTAGCGGTTTTTGTAGCGGATGCACAGAGATCATGGTGCAGTTTATGGTCCCAGCTCGTATGTTGAAGCCGGTTTGCATGGTCGAGGACACAGGACCTGCAAACTCGAATCTGGAAACGATCTCCTGGATGCAGAAATCCTCTTGCAGTATATTGGGGGCAGTCAAGAAATGTTATATTATGTAATGATACATTTTGAGCATGAACTATATTCTCTGTTATGTATTCACAGTAAGAGGCACTCACCTTAGTGGCATTGCCATTTTTGCTGACAGTTTGATAGAGAGTTGCACATTACAATGGAACTTTCAGAGGTCTCGCCCTCTTGTAAATATTTTTTTCCTTTTTAATATAATTTAGCTTAGCCTTTGCGTAGATTTTTTTTTTTTTTACATATGTCAATCACATTTACTAATGAGGTTGTGCTAGTACTAACTCCAGTTACTAACAATTATCATCAAGTAAATCACTTGTTCTTAATTTAATTAAATAAATATTACTAAATAAAAACATTGCTAGAAACTTTAGCAAATAAATAAAAGACAATACAAAGAAATAGAAACAAAATAGTCAGTCTCACACATCCACACACATTAAATCTATGCCTGCAAATTTGTAATTAATTAATATATTTTTGCAACATACAAAGGCTACAAGGGCTTTCCAATAGAGGAAATAATCTTCCACTAAGAAAATTATAAGAAATAACAAAAGAACTCAAACATGGCTTGGTTGTGGTGGCTCTACAAATGTTTGGACTTATGCCAGAGTCCAACCATGGCCACTAAGTTTTTATGAGCGCATTTTGGTGTTATCCTTCTTGACCTTTCAAGGAGGTTACCCTCTCCAATTCTACAATGACTATGATGAGTAATACCAAATAGAGACTCGATCCATTTAGGCTAGGGAATTACCGATTAAGGTCCTCAGGGTTTGACAATCCTTTGTATCTTCTATGACTTACAAGACATGACTTGGTCTCAGCCCAAATATCCAAAGACCTCACTTGAAAAACAAACAATCTCAATGAGCTTGCAAGAGCCACTAGAAAACATATAGTGCCAAAAATATGGCAAGGAAATCAGTGCTCTCCAAATCATTTGGAATCCCTCCTTTTGAGGTCAATTGCAGGCATAAACCATGGATATAAATACATGAGTGATAATATTAAGATATTATAATCTTTTCACTCTTGTGGATGAGAATTCCAAGCATGGATTGCACAAAAGGTTATCACGCCCCCTTTTCTACAGACATGGTGACCCCTGAAGAGCATACAATACTCACAACGTGCACCACATTATTGCCCAATGCATACAACAACCACACACATACACACATATATTTGTCACACCCCACACTAGTGGCAACTCAAATTCCACTTTTGGGCATGATGCGACACTTCCTAGCCTTTTCGTTTCACCACTATTCAAACTTATGAACTACGCTTATTTCAAAACTTAGTCAATTTTTCATTAAGTGTTCACTTCTTTCTTTACAATTCAATGAAACTTAACTTCAATTGCCTTATTTACAATTTTACTTCATAACATGTGCAACATCATCAAATGACAATAAACAACAATGCACATACATTCTGAAGGGAGGGGAAAATCCTAATCAATTCTTCCCAATCACTTATAAAATCTTATACAAAATTATTTTACAAGTTTACAATAAAATACAATTGTGTGAGAATCTTCCCAGTACACCAGTCCATGCATCCAACCATACAGGCCTGCCCGACTATCTACCTGTGTTGTGTAGCCTCTGAACATGCCTTGCCAATCATGTAACAATGACCCTTCAACCCATCGTTCAACTCACGCCGAACTCATGCAGCTCACCCACTTCAAGCAACCTACCCTACTTGTGCAACTCACCCACTTCAAGCAGCCTACCTAACTCGTGCATCTCACCTGTGTTGTGCAGACCACTCGGATCATGCAGCTAACTTGTTTCGTGTAGCCAAACTCATTTGATAAATTCGTTCAAGAAAGTCATTTAGAAAACATGTGTCAAGAACTCATTAAACAACATGTTTTATATCTCTTTCAGGATTTTCATTCAACCGGCCTAGGCGGGTGACTGCCCTATCATGCCCATGCACGCCCTTGGCTCACTCAAACCATTCATACTTGTTTCCTCCATTTTCCTTTGCACTGTATATGGATTGGTGCCTTTGAACAAATTCCCTTCGTTCAATATATATGGTCATTTTCCCAATGAATTATCAAATGACACGCCTTTTTTCTCATCTGGTTGACCCATGTGTTTGACCCTTGTGACTCATTTCATTCGACTCGTGTGATTCATTTGGGTGGACACCCTCTGATGCCCTCACGTACTCTCAACCCGTTTTCCCACCATCCACACCTGTGTCACACGCCCATCTGCATGCTCATTCGCACGCCTCATCTATACACCTTGTCCACACACCTATCTAAAGATTGGTTATTTATGTTAACAAGGTGCCAATAAACCCTTCATAGGGTGATTCTTCAATGTCCATTAGATAGGAGGATGTCTATATATGAATGGTTTCTAGGCACCTTGTTAACATAAATTACCAGCATATGAATACCCACCAACAGTGTACCAATTAGGTTGAGCACCATGACTATAAATTACCATTCAAGAAAGGATTAACCATGCCATCTCTGCACCAACAAAATATACAATGTATGGCTCCTAGATCGAGGAGATTCAACATCAGTGTATAAATAACAGAGATTTAACTTTACAAAAAGCATAGAGCATGAAATCAAGTCATTCAATCTCACAAGGTTGTGCCTTACTCAACACAGGGGTATACTATTTATTTAGTCCAAGGCATGCATATATTTATGGAACTACAAACCCAAAGCTAGGGTATCCATCAATAAGATCTTTGATAATGCCTACTTGTAAAAAATGAAGACTAGAGAGGAAGAATTGCTCAATGCTTCCAAACAGTCACACAAGTAACATCATAAGGTCTTGAGGTCACCATAGTCACAACATGGTAACAAAGGACTTCCATACCAATCACCATTACATTCATGACCCATGTCAATACAATTCCTTTAAGCCAGTAGTTGTAGTATATTAATAATTCATGTGAATAATAAGAGCATAAACCCTATTCAGTACATAAACAATGTCCAATGCATTTAAGTACACCATTGCATTCCAAAAATGCAAGCTTGTATTCATTATCATGAGAAATACATAAGAATACTTATGTTGGGATATTTTGGGAAACTGAGTCTAGGATAAGGACTCTCCACCCAAACATAGATAGCTACAGTCAGTTCTCAATTGAAGTTATCACCCTTGTGCCAGATGCCAGAGACTAAAGGGTCTTTCACTCAAAGGTTGAAACAAAAACTTTAGTTGATCTAGGGACTTCAGAGATATTTATGTCTGCACCCTCTAACTGAGCTATAACACAAAACATACAGGGAATCCAGAGATGTTTTGTCTCCACCCTTCCAACTGAGTTGTAAGACACAAAATACACAAGGAATCCAAAGACTTGTTGTCTCCACCCTTCAGAACTCAACACCAAGGTTCCATCCAACTTGGGGACTCCATAAACACAACAAATCATGCATACAACAAAGAAGCCATCTAGGAATTTTCCTAGGAATAATTTCTCCACCCTGACCCTTAAGACATTCCTAAGAATCACCATCTCCACCCTCTGGACACTAGGGACTTGAGAGGAAAATTTTCCCTCACCTGGAAGTGATTTCCTTTCTTAACTTCTTACTAACCGAATGTTGTTCTTATTCCTTTTATCTTCTCTCTACACTCTCCTCTTACAAGCTACTCTCACCCACTCCCACTCTCCTCCCCGAATTTTAGCAGTGTTGTCCTCTTCCACTATGTTTCTCACTTCCTTCTCCTTGTGTAACCTTCTAACAATGACCATACCAGCAAATCTTTCCATCCAATGGAAAGTGTCCATGTTTCTTACCAAAGCCTCCTTTATTGACTGTTATGTCTAATCAAATGTTCTCTTCCTCCCATGTGTTGTGATCTTCCTCTTTTAGCAACACTCTCGTTCCTGCATTTATGACGCAAGAATCAATTATTATGAGAAATATCAACGAACAGCCTCGTGTTTGGCTTTTCCTTTATAATCATGCCTTCCACTTCTCTGCTCTTATTTCTTTAATATAAGTCCAACAACAGATCTTTCTTTTATTAAACAAAGTCGCTCGATGGTACATCATAGATCACCTCACCTTTGATCTGACAGTACATGTTATATCGCAATTGCATTGGAAATGCTTACGGCTCAGTTCATACATATGAAATGTTGCTATGCAATATAGTCAATGGTCACATCGCTCATTGCATATCGTAGGTTTCCAATGCTCAAGACCCATTCCCTTTCCAACTAAAATGTTTTGATGCGATAGATCTCTATCTCACATCACATTGTCTTACGGTCTAAAGTCTGATCACACACCAATGTTTTATTGCGATGCGATATTTCAGTGATCGCAAATTACAACTCCTTAAGGCCTGAGGTCCACCCTCCTAATAAACAATCTTGCATTTCGATATGGTGATCCAATGGATGGCGGGGTTTCGCACCATTGGTTGGAAGTTAGATCAATGGCTGGGACTTAAGTGGCATCAACAATGGTAATAACACTAAATACCTATTATTTCCACTTAACTCTATGTTTTATAACATAAAACACAAAAACAAAGAAATATTGACGTTGTCCCAAATACAAATAATTAGAAGTGAAACCATAGTTTCCACAGCATCATTAAATAAACATACACACGACATCAATTATTCATTATAAAAAATGGTTACAGATTCTCACCCTTCGGCTTAATTACAATGATTTTAAAATACCTTTGTTCAATATGGAAGTCCTCACTTTGTCACCCGACTCTCGCTTCCTCAATCGTCTCTCATCCTTACTAATCCTTCTACGTTACATTTTTCTTCTTTTTATCAATCCAATCCCACTCTAGCTACTCAATCTCTATTTTTAAACATTCTAACAGACAATCTATTTTTTCAAGCTCTATCACACACCTATGCTAACAACTTATCTTTGGATCTAAAATAAGACAATTTCTACTTATTACAATAACAAAATACAACTCATTTCTTGAGAGATCCAACCCTCTCAGTAAAAACTGACTTTTGACCACTCAAGTTAATGAAATTCAACTTGTTTAGCCACAACATGTGAACGGACTTTCACATTGCTAGCTAAGACTAGATGCTCCTGCATCAGACTCCTGGGGAAGAAAGAAATCATCCCTCAAACTTTCAGGGCTTACTTCGTACTTTTGAAACTCGACTATTGTTAACCAGCTCGCATCCTCCAATGGATATCCTTTCCATTTGACTAGATATTGAAAATAAATCTATCCTTTGGTTCTTTTGGATCCTCTTTTCTCCAAAATAGCTTCCACTTCTTTCTTAATGGTCTTCGGCATTTATTCTTCCCAATTCAAGGTTTGAACTTCATCTTTTATATTTTCCTCATGTATCTTTGTCTCTATCCCTTTGCATGGATACAAATCTGCAATATTGAAAATAGGTGATATTCCAATCCCTTCTGGAAATTCAATTTCATATGCATTAGCTGAAAACTTTCTTACAATTCTACATGGTCCTATCTTTTTCATCTTTAGCTTATTGTAAGTCTTAGCAAGAAATCTTTCTTTTCTCAAATATACCATCACTAAATCTCCCACTTGGATTTCTTTCTCTCTTCTTTTCATATCCACTCTTTGTTTGTATTTACCATTTCTTTCTTGCAATCTGCCTTTGACATCTTCTTGAAGTCTTTTCATCTGTTCTGCAAACTCTTCAGGTTTTGCACTTCTTGTCTCCTGTTTACCCAAATTTTTGAGCTCATACAAACCTCTTGGATTCATTCCAAAAACAATCTGAAATAGAATCATTCCAGTACTTCGGTTTGGAGTGTCATTATAAGCAAATTCAGCCTAATCTAGTGCTAAATCCCACCGCTTAGGATTTTGATACACTAAATTCTCAATATGTTTCCCAAGCTCCTATTTACTACTTTGGTTTGTCCATTTGTTTGAGGGTGGTATGCTAAACTAAAACTGAGGTTAGCTCCTAGTTTCCTCCAAAGAGTTCCCCAGAAATGTCCTACAAAATTTGTATCTCTATCAAACACAATACTTATAGGCAATCCATGTAATCTTTCAATTTCTGAAAAAAAAAGAAAAAAAAAAGAAAAAAAAGAAGAAAAAAGCTATATGTGTTGCATCACTAGTTTTCTTACAAGCAATGAAATGTGCGATCTTGGAAAATCTATCTACCACAACATAAATGGAATCATTCCCTCTTTGAGTTTTAGGTAATCCCAAAACAAAATCCATGCTAACTGCATCCCACGGTCGGTCTGGTATTGGCAATGGCTGATACAATCCTGTGTTTTGACTTCTCCCCTTAGCATGCTAAAATATCCTGCACTTCTCAACAAATATCTTTACATCAATTTGCATTCTTGGCCAATAAGAAAAAGCATTCACCTTAGCAAAGGTTTTATCTTGTCCAAAGTGACCAGATAATCATCCACTATGTTTTTCTTTTATTATATTTTCCCTCATAGAACATTTGGGAATACACAACTTGTTGCCTTTAAACAATAAGCCTCCTTGGATGAGATAATGTAACCATTGAATTTTGTTAAGAACTATTGGATTTTGAACTATTGTATAGATATCTTTGAAATCTGCATCATCTTTGTACATTTCAATCATTCTTCAAATCCTACAACACCAACTTGGAATTCTTGCACAATAATACTTACCTTGCTCAACGCATCAGCAACTTTATTCAACTTACCACTTGTGTGCTTCATCACAAAAGTAAAGCTCTACAAAAATTATACCCACTTGGCATGCTTCTGGTTCAATTTTGGCTGGTTATTTATGAACTACAATGCATGATTGTCCGAATAAAATATGAATTCCTTTGGCAGCAAATAATGTCTCCATTTTTCAAGGCTTGTACAATAGCATAAAACTCTTTATCGTAAGAAGAATACTTCTTCTTTGCTTCATTAAATTTCTCATTGAGGTACGTTATCGGTCTTTTGTTCCTAACTTAGAATTGCACCAACTACAACTCCGCTAGCATCTGTTTCAACTTGAAATACTTTTTCAAAATCAGGCAAAGCTAAAATCGGTTTCTCTGTGATTTTCCTCTTCAGCAATTTAAAATTCATGTCTGGTGCTTCTGTCTACTTGAACGACTTATTATTCTCCTTAATTGTTTCAAGAATTGGTGCACAAATCTGAATAAAACCTCTGATAAACTTTCTATAAAAACTTGCAAGACCATGAAAGCTTCTTACCTCGAATATATTTTTGGGAATAGGCCAGTTCCAAATTACTTGGACTTTCTCTGGATCGATTTTCAATCCCTCTTTAGAAACTACAAATCCTAAGTAAATTAATTCTTCCTTCATGAAACTACATTTCTTCAGATTTATCAGTAGTTTCTCTTTCTATAAAGTTCTTAAAACCAATTTATGATGATCTAGATGTTCTTCCTTACTTTTACTAAAAACTAGAATATCATCAAGATAAACAATCACAAACTTGTCTGCATATTCCTTCAAGACTTCATTCATCAATCTCATGCACATGCTAGGTGCATTAGTGAGTCCAAAAGGCATCACTAACCACTCATACAACCCACTGTTTGTTTTAAATGCAGTCTTCCATTCATCTCCTTCTCAAATTCTTATTTGATGATATCCACTCTTGAGATCAATTTTAGTAAAATACTTTGATCCACTCAAACAATCCATTAAATCATCCATGCATGGCAAAGGAAATCTATACCTGATTGTAATCTTGTTTATGGCTCTGGAATCTATGCACATACGCCATTCACCTCCTTTATTTGGACTAAGTACTATTGGTACAGCACATGGACTAAGACTCTCTCTAATTAGTCCCTTATCCATCAGTTCTTGCACTTGTCTTCCAACCTCTGCATTCTCTTGAGGAGTTAATCTGTACGCTGCTTTATTTGGCAAACTCGCTCCTAGTATTAGATCAATATGATGACTAATACTCCTGATCGGTGGCAATGCATTTGGAAACTCATCCACAATAATATTAGCAAAATCATTTAACAAAGTTTTGATTTCTTCATGTAAATCATCTAAGTTTGTGGAAGTTAAAATTACCTTCGGTCTCCCTATGATAGCAAAATGCATTTCTTCACCTTTTCCAATCTCTTGCAACATCTCCGTTCCACTCATCAACATAACAATACTTCCCAGTGCTCCTTTGTTAGCGTCATCCTTCAATGGCAGCAATGTATGTTTATTTCCATCCTTCTGCAGAGTATAAGTGTTTTTCCTCCCATCATGAATAACTTTCCGATCAAACTGCCACGGTCTTCCCAACAATACATGGCATACATCGCATAATATTACATCCTTATACGTACCAATCTGTATTTCAACCTTGCATTGTTCTGTCATAATAATATGATGTCCTTTTTGCAACCATGAAACTTTGTAAGGAGTTGGGTGCACTCTCTTTGCTAATCCGATCTTGTCCACCATCTCTGTAGAAACAAGGTTACCAATGCTTCCGCTGTGAATTATTACTTTACAACACTTACCTTTTGATTTACGAGTAGTTCTGAATAAATTCTTCCTCTGCGCTGGTTCTTCAATCTCTTTCTCTATCTTAAGCCATGTATAATATCCCTCCCTTAATAATAAATAATAAATAATATAATAATAAATAATAATAAATAAATCACTTAATGGAGTTCGGATTTTCCATAGTTTTCATTTCTTTGTTGTCGATGTTTCGAGTCTGAAACGTTGACAACAAAAAAATGAAAACTGTGGAAAATCCGAACTCCATTCAAAATCACACCACAATAATCTGCAATCTAAAAATCACTTAATAATAAATAATAAAAATATAAATCATAAATGTTAAATAATAATTTATATTAAAAATATATACAAGAAAATAAATAAAAATAGTAATAACCATACTAAAGCTCTAACTAAGAATAAATAGAAATAAAACAAGAAAACTATCAAAAAGAATAAAATAAAACAGGAAAGCTAAAAATCGAAAGAAAGGTAAAGAACTAAAACAAGAAAGCTAAAAAATCAAAAGAAAGTTGCATGTAGACACATGGAGTATGTACATGTGGTTTCCCATCCAATGTTTGTTCTATTTATTAGATGGTGAGGAGGATGGGGGGCATTCATTCATTCCAAGATTCTATCTTTCATTCTCTTGGGAGAATGGTGTTCTAAGACATAGGGGTCACTGGCAGTAGTACGTTGATTAAGGGCTCGGGGGTGGCCAGTTGCAGCAAATCCTTGCACAATTGAGCCTACAGTCGGGTGGAGAGTCGTCCCCAAAACCTTGTTGTGGTAAGCCTACTTCTACCACAGGTAAGCACTATTCATAGTTTGAATTTAGTTTATTAATTATATGTTTATTTGGCTAAGGTAAGTTCCACTTTGATTTAAATTTAATGTTAATTAGAAAGTTAATTAGATATTTATTTTGGGCTATTACATATGGTATCATAGCAAGGCTCAACCCTTAAGGCCTATGGGCATATTAAAAAATATATATGTTTTATTGGGATTTTTAATTTGACTTGTTTTGAAGGTAATACAGGATGCTTACTTTCGGGAGGCTGCATATTATTACATTTTTAACCAATGTGCACTGGATGATACGAAAATCATTCTTGGTTTAAGGCTTCTCGCTATTCGTTGTGATTATTCTGACCTCTTTATAACACTTTTTTCCTCTCTTTCTATAGCTTTTGAATATGGAGAATTTAAATAATAATGATAATAATTTATTTTGAGGTTATTTGAGATTTCAACAGGAAAATTATTCTAGGTAAACTCACTGATGCCTTAAATTCATTTGATGGGTTACTCACTTATCTGGCTTTTGACCTGTTAAGGATATTTTTATTTTAAAATTGTTTGAGTCCATAGGATTCAATTCCAAGACCTCTCCTCCACAAAGAGAATGCCTTAACCAATTGGGCTACATATTAAAGTTCAGATGAGATCTAATAGGATTACGTTCCAAGAAGAGCCATCGCTAAATACAAAATGAAGGAAGAAAATTACATTCCTACGTCTCGTTTTCGGCAATTTTTCGGATTCGGAATTGGCAGGTTTTCGTTCGATTTTGTTAGGATATAGGTACGAACAAACAGAACCCTTGCAACATTCTAGATTTCGAATTTCCATTGCTTTAATGTAAAGGAATTCTGGATTTCAAATTCTTTTGGCTTTAACGTAAGGTATTATTGTAGC
The DNA here is from genome assembly GCA_000404065.3 of Pinus taeda. Classification (NCBI taxonomy): domain Eukaryota; kingdom Viridiplantae; phylum Streptophyta; class Pinopsida; order Pinales; family Pinaceae; genus Pinus; species Pinus taeda. The sequence goes on along the minus strand of APFE030226276.1, from coordinate 92,073 downwards.
GATTCTGGATTCCGGTGTAATTGAATGCTGGATCTTCTATGTCTTGAATTTTTTATTAATTATTCTACGAGTTGTGTCATGCCTTCCTTGCTCATATTCTTTTTCGAGTGAATATTTCTGGTATATTTTACTCTTGCATCTTATCTGTATTCCCATGGATCAAATTACAGAAGCGTCTCTCTGCAGCATCTTCGAATCCTTGGCAATTGGCCAAAACCTTTTCACTAACCTTGGTAAAATTTCGAATCCCATACCTTCCAATTTCGTTTCTATATCACTGCCCGCTGCTTTCTCTACTGCTGAAGTGCCATGGAGTCTTCCTTTTTGCTCCGCTCATATACATCTCTAGCATGTTGTTCTACATGGGCACCATGTCTTTTGAGATGCCTGGAGTGGCTATGCACCCCACTCCCGAATTGGGATTTTAACTGGTATATATGAAATCAATTAGAAATAACCTCTCGAGGTAATTTTGGTATAACATGAAAAAGAATAGCAACAAAGCAGTCCAAAATAGCCAGAATTCGATAAAGAACTCATTTCAATTTTACTACCCATGGAAACTTTCCCTTAGTCTATACCATTAATGCATCTGGCTTATCTTAGGGTCTTCTTACTTCTTCTTTCATATAGAAATTCTTCAATATTCTCTTAATTTTTAAATGTGTACTCAGAACAATTACATGTTCTTTAGGCACTTTACTCTTTTGCCTAAGCTGGGCTGCTTCATGACTCCTAGGAGCAGTGTCCAACAATCCATAAATGCAGCCATTATTTAAGTTTCCCTTTCCTGCTCTTTTTCACTTTATGTTTGGTGCACTTCACTATTCTGGGATCTGAAATATTTATGGAGTACATCTTATCTCATTGTTACCGCCACAAAAACTCTTATGTTCAAATAATCAACGTGTGCTGGGGTGTCTTCATACATAATGGAAATTGTAGATTCAAGAAATCTCATATGGACCAAGGCCAAAACACTTGATAAAATTATCAATGTCATTAAATGGGCTTTAAATGAGATGTTGTTACATGTTTTAGAAATATTTTTAAGGAATAGTTTTATATAATATCGTGGCTAAGTTCGCAAATTTTTGTTATAGGCTTTAAGAACGCTTGTATTTAATACTTTTTTTGTAAATGCCCATTAATAAGTTGAAAAGTTTCTTGTAGCAGCCATTAAGATTAATTCCCCATACTAACACTGCCATTAAGATAAATTCCCACATCCATTAAGATAAATTTCCCTTTTAAATGAAACCCCTCTTCTCCTCTTGCGGCAAGTAGCTCGATTTATCTTCATCCTGCACTGAATCTGCGTATTCTTCTTCATTTAAGGCATTTTTATTGTGGCCAGAAGAAAAAAAAAGGGCCATGGAAAATGAAGAACTTGTGGGCCACATATTTGAAAAAACCGTTGGACATATGTGAACATATTTAGAGTTTTTGCAAGGTAATTTACAGAGAGGCCAAGAAGCGAAATGGAATTTTAATGAAATTTTATGAAGAAAAACACGACTAGGATTGAAGCTCAATGATATTTGAATTAGTCTGACCATCTCTGATGTTGTAAAAAAAAAACTAGATGTAGGAGATTCGAACTCCTGACTTGAATATTGCGTGCAACAATAGTGGTGTCCTCCAAATTTGTTGTTTCTAATGCGTGCTATGCATAAATTAACCCATTAAATTAAAGTAATAAAATTAGTCAGAGTTGTTTCTAGTGAACTTTTTTAGATTTTATCAAAAATATTTGTGGTAAAATTTTGATTTAGATTAGTTTAATATTTTTTTACTGTATATATAAATTTAACACTATAAAACTATCTCACTAGTTTTGGTTTCTGCTTTTACTTTTCTACGGCCTTTTCTCAGTACTGTGAATCTCATTGTTCATAGAAATTAAAGGTTTGGATATTTATAGCTAGAAAGAATAAGTTCTTTACAAATTATTCAGTACATAAAATATGGTGTTGATGCAATTGCTAGCTTCGGCGTGCTACTGAATAGTGAGTGACAACGAAGTCGATCAATTAACCTTTGCGAGGTAGCCTAATGCACTCAAATTCGTCAGTGGGGGGCAGATTTCTCAACATTGTTGTCGAATGGAACAATGGAATTTGCTGGAAAGCGCATAGCCATGGCCGCAAGCTTACAATCTAACTGATTAATGTGAAATGTTGATTGGGGGTTAGGTTTCTATACATATGCAGACAATTTTATGTCTTATCCAAGAAATCATTATGTCTAAAATGTATTGTAATTTAAGGGTTTTGATATGGTTTTGCCTTCGCGAGTGTGCTTGCAGGCAGGCCATCTTATAATAGAAGGATTTTATTTTGTGTTTTTGGGAGGGATAACCTTCCCAGTCATCTGATCCGGTTCTGGGTCGGGTGGCAGTGTCTCTTCTTGTTTATGGTGTGGAATATTTCTTTGGTGGTTTGATTTCTTAAACTCCCTTAGAGTAACCATTTAATAGCCATAAGAATCTCAAGATGCACTTGTTTCACAATATATTTTGTTAAAAGTAGTCCATTTAATTTTTTTAACATCTTTTCCTTCTAACATAAGTGATGATTGCTTAAACAGATACTTAAAACACAAAATTTCAATTTATCTTTACACATAAAAGTCATGAATCTGTAGAATTAATATTGGTGTGACACATAATGATGAATAAATTTTCTTTCAAAATTCAACTACCTTCTTAAAACAATAATGCCACCAACATTCTTAAGCTCTACTCATTTGAATTTTGATTTTATAGGAATTTAACTTCATATTTATTTTGGACTGTTACATTTTGATAACTGATCAGACTTGGGTAGACTAATATAGTTTTAAACTAGCTACAACCAGCTTATTTCTTTAGAATCATTACAAATTCTGATATCAAATTATGGAATCAACTGTAAGTGTTTGGCTGGTATAAGTTAAAGTTTAGTGCACTCATTAGTTCCTCATTGGTTTTCTCATGCACCATATAGACAACAAATTCTTTGGTTTGGATACCGGCCCTTTCCTTTGTGGTTCTTTGCTCTCATTACATGGTAAAACCACTAATAAGAATATAAATTTCTGGAGTTGTTTGTGCTTGCATCCTCTTACCATTTTCTAAACATTATTTCATAAAATGAAAAGTGTTATAATAACAACCATTACAACCATATAACAAAGTGAAATTCTAAACGAGTCACATAATTAAAGGTATATAGTTTTGTTATGACTCATTGGTTCATTAGAAAAGTATATAATCTTGTAATCTTGGATGGTGATAATCTACCCACAATTGACGATGTATAATTCTTTGAAAGATTGCACTATTGAGACAGTATACTCGCATGTTTTTGTGGAGGAACAAATCCTTAATGCCGGTGTAACTACTTACCACCAGTTCATTTTACACCATAGTTTACATAGCACTTGAAGTATTTGGATAATTTATGTTGAATTTTGTCATCAATTAAAGTGCTCTTAATTAGTCAAATCTTTTCCAATTCACAATGGATAAACTCTGATATCTTATTACCTTTAGATGATTGTTGTTCACTTGCATCTATTCATTATTTTACGGTTCAATCTGATCTAACATTCCTTGAATGCTAATCATATTATTCACTAATTATCTGGGTTGGATTAATTGTATGATGTTGAGTATAAGTTACATGAGGTTTCATGATTCAAGGTTAATTGCAAACTTGCAATTTTTTTTAAGGATGATAACTAATGATAGCTCATGTGATTATGGCCAATGTGGATCAAATGCTTAAGGTGGTAGAGAAGAAGTATCACAACAAGGGTAAGAAATTAGTAAGAAGAGACAACCTATTTTGGAACATAATGGAAGAGCTTGATACTAGAAAGGTATCACTATAAGGTCTATCTAAGGATGATGCACATAAAGAAGAAAATATTGGCAATCAACTAATGAAGTTGAAAAAACATGGTAATAATGAAGGTCATTTTAAGGAACCTAGAAGGTATGATAAATAGAATGATTGGAGAAGAAACGTTGTGTGCATAACAATATCTATAACAATGGGAGAGCCACATTGTAAATTTTTCCATAGGTGACTAACTATATGAATGAATTATGGATAAAAAGATAAAGGATCAGGCAATTTTATTATGTTGATGATAAGTAGATTAAATTTGGTGGCCAACTTAGTGAATTTATTTTTCAGGTATTACCCAAGTTGGGAAAGAGTAACAACGTTTCCAAAGTATATCAGTGCTAAGTTTTAAGAGGTGGAACAAAAACCACAATCACTGGAGGTGAGAAATTAAAGTCAATTTAATAAAATAGAATGAAGAAGTTCCATTTTTAAGCTACTAGAAATGGAATATTGGGAAATTAAGACTAGGAGAAAAATATAGGAATATCTCGTAAGAGGAAATGAAGGGATGTTCTATCAATAAGAAAGTTTTTTAAGGGCATTGATGAATGGACCGAGAAACATGATTGGTAGTGGTCATAATGATGATCTACATAGTTCAAAAAATAAGAAATAGCTTTATTCCCATAGCGTAAAAAAAGGTTGTTTCCACATGACGCCACACATTTAAAAAAATTCACGGACAATGATGATAGTAGTGTTTCCAATTGTTTCAAAATCTAAATATTCAAGAATCTCTTGTCCAACTTGAAGAAGGGTGAATTTACAATAAAGTAATCAAATGTTATTGAGATAGGAACTTGGCGAGATAAGAAATATTTTTCAATGAAAAGGATAATTGTTAATTGATATATTATAAGTCAACATGGATCAACAAACCCTCATACCAGTAAATTAAGCATGACAAAATAATGAAATCATGATGACTTAGTGTCTGCATATAGCAATATTGGAATCGGTAAGCCAAAGGGTAAATGGATGCAAAACCAAGGGATTTTAATTTTGAGGTAATGATGGTATAATTAGTAATATCTTAAACAATGAATTTCACCAGAATTTCCTCGAGAGATTAAGACTCAAGATGATGAGGCTCATGTGAAATTTAACGAGGTACTTAGATAATTATATGATGGTGTAAATGATCAACTTCCTAGTTGAAAGAATTAATTATTGAAAAGTAATTGAAAACTTGATGAAACGATATTGATGATGTTTCATGATATGATGATTCTTATAGTGATAATGTATCCATATGATGATAACGATAAGAATAGGTATTATGACATTCTGTCAAGGTATATCGACATATTCATTTACTACGTGATGATAGGTATTTAATGTTCAATACTCATGATGGATATGATATGCATAACATGGCATAGGAATTATGATACTATAATATGAGGTTTATTCACATGTGGTTCACTTATTATGTGAAGTCATGATATGTCTTTGATCCAAATACATTGATGATCTAACTTATGATGGTATTTCATGAGGTGAAGCATGGGATAGTTGCATACAAATTTATGACATACATGAGCATGAAATTCGTTATTATTCATAATGTTACGATTAACATTGATGAATGTTCTCATTAGACATGCAAGGCTTGGCATGTGGATTATTTTCTATGATACTATGATGGTATGGTTAATGCATTGATTGCATATTGAGGTGTGATGATTCACAGGACTCCAAAAATGGGCCAAGAAGGTTGGTTTATTTAATGATCTCGTGCGAGCCCATATGCATGAGGGAGAATAAGTAACACCATATGGGCTGGGGACAAAACTCAATCAACACTACATATGCCAGTGGTTCCTTTGTCTTGTGTATAGCTATCGATGGATAGCTCTTGAAGGGCTATGGTACCATCTTGAAATGACTTCGGGCATCTCGCAAGGCTGGCCCACTCCCTCCACAACTACTAAGGCACACAACCCCAGGCATCGACGTAATTTACATCCCTTCCAGACTTCGACATTCCAATCCAATAACAGGCACCTAGCCTGTAACATCAAGCACTTGACCTCCAGTCATTGAGTATTGTACTAGATGCTTGCCTTGGGGCAAATCAGGTCTCAGTCAGGCGCGAGCCTTGGGGCCAGCCTTGGACTAGGATACAGACCGGGTCAGGCTTATGCCTAGTGCCAAAAGTGGGAAAAAGGATAGAGATTCCTTGAGATTTCCTGAGGTGTTAGGGACTTTCGATACCTGTTGGTTATACTAGTTCAGCAGAGGGTGTTGGTAACATGAAGTAAATAAAATAATAAATAATAAATAATTCAACTTAACTTCGCGACGAAGTTCCTTAAAGTGGGAGAGTATGTAATATCCCTCCCCTTAATAATAAATAATAAATAATATATAAAATAATATATAAATAAATAAATAATCACTTAATTATAATAATTCAACTTAACTTCGGGATGAAGCTCCTTAAAGTTGGAGGGTATGTAATATCCCTCCCCTTAATAATAAATAATAAAATAATAAATAATAAAAAAATAATATAATAATATAATAATAAGTAATACAAAAATAATAAATAATACAAATCATAAATCATAAATGTTAAATAGTAAATGATATTAAAAATATATACAAGAAAATAATAAAAATAAAAATAGTAATAGCCATACTAAAGCTCTAAATAAGAATAAATAGAAATAAAACAAGAAAACTATCAAAAAGAAGAAAATAAACAAGAAAGCTAAAAATCAAAAGAAAAGTAAGGAAATAAAACAAGAAAGCTAAAAAATCAAAAGAAAGTCGCATGTAGACACATGGAGTGTGTACATGTGGTTTCCCATCCAATGTTTGTTCTATTTATTAGATGGTAAGGAGGATGGGGGGCATTCCATCATTCCAAGATTCTATCTTTCATTCTCTTGGGAATGGTGTTCTAAGACATATGAGTCACTGGCAGTATTACGTTGATTGAGGGCTCGGGGGTGGCCAGCTGTAGCAAATCCTTGCACAATTAAGCCTACGGTTGGGTGGAGAGTCCACCAAAAAACCTTGTTGCAGTAAGCCTACTTCTACCACAGGTAAGCATTATTCATAGTTTGAATTTAGTTTATTAATTATATGTTTATTTGGCTAAGGTAAGTGCCACTTTGATTTAAATTTAATGTTAATTAGAAAGTTAATAGATATTTATTTTGGGTTGTTACACAATGTCCTTCTCAACAATAGGGATTCTCCTGCTTCAAGGGGTTCTTCCTTTTCCATAATTCGAGGTGTTTCTAGCTTCACCTCAGCCACATTCGCATTCCTCTAACTTGTTGGTTTATTATGAGGATAGTACCACGATACATGTCCCCATTCTCCACATGTATAGCACTGAATATATCCTCCTCGACCCCTTCCTTTGAGCGCAAATATTCCTCTATTAAAATCCCCACTCTGTGGTGGTCTGCTACTTGAACTGATTGCTTCATGTTGATTTTGATGTCCCCTTGGTTTGGTAGTTCCTCTACCTCTTACTGAGTTTCTTCCTCTATTCCTCTGATTATGTTTTCTCAACATCTTCTCCTCTGCCGTCAAACTTGCTTGATAGGCATCCTCAATAGTCTTCAGACTTAACAAGCTAATCGCCTCTTGTATGTCATATCTTAAGCCATTGATATACCTGGCTACCTTCTCCATGTCATCTTATGCATGTCCTGCTCTAATACTCAATCTATAAAGATATTATGTGTATTCTTTAACAAACATTCCTTTTTGCCTTAAATTCTACAATTATTTAAAATGACTTAACTGATAACCTTTAGGCATAAATTTGGCTTTCATCTTACTCACCATTTTGTCCCATTACTTGATCTTGGACTTTTCTTTCCTTGTTCTAGATGTATGTAGCTCATCCCACCAAATAGTCGCATGACCCTTCAATTTGGTGACTGCTTTCACCTTCTTCTTGTCATCAGCTCCCTCTTCATAGTAAAAATATTTGTCTAATGACCTAATCCAATCCATTAGCTCTTTTGCATTGAGACTCCCTCCATACGTAGGGATTTCCACCTTTGCTTTTCCTCCTACTTTCGCCAGCATCTTAATAACTCTGGTAGTTTCATTTTCCTCCTCTTCTTGTTCCTCGGAAGATTATTCTTTAGCATTTTCACCCCCTTCATCAGGTGTTCTTCTCTTAGCAGTCTCAGTTGTTTCTATTGTTGTACGCAGACTTCGGATCTCCTCCAACAAAACCACATTTACTTCAGGCCTTCCTCGACCAATGCTAGCTCCTCTCCTTGGTAGCATGTTTACTGTAATCAACCTTAATCTCTCTATGCTCTGATACCACAAATGATGTAGGAATCAATTTTTTTGAGAAATATCAACAATCGGCCCCGCGTTTGACTTTTCGTTTATAATTAGGCCTTCTGCTTCTCTGCTCTTATTTCCTTAATATAAGCCCAACAAAAGATATTTCCTTTATTAAACAGAGTTGCTCGATGGTACACCATAGATCACCTCACGTTTGATCCGACAATCCACTTTATATCACAATTGAAATGGTAGTGCTTAGGGCTCAGTTCATACATATGAAATGTTGCAATGCGATATAGTCAACGGTCGCATCGCTCATCGCATATCGTAGGTTTCCAATGCTCAAGACCCATTCCATTTCCAACTAAAATATTGCGATGTGATAGATCGCTACCGCACATCTCATTTTTGTACAGTCAGAAGTCCGATCACACACCAATGTTTATTGTGATGTGATATTTCGGTGATCGCACATTGAAACTCCTTAAGGCCCGAGGTCTTCCCTCCTAATAAACAATCTTGCAATGCAATATGGTGATTCAACAGTTGGCAAGGTTTCACACTGTTGGTTGGAAGTTATACCAACAGCTCGGACTTAAGTGACATCAACAATGGTAATAACACTAAAGACCTACGATTTCCACTTAACTTTGTGTTTTATAACATACAACACGAAAACAGAGAAATATTGATGTTGTCTAGAATACTAATAATCAAAAGTGAAACGAGAGTTTTCACAGCATAATTAAATAAACATACACACAACGTCAATTATTCATTGTAAAAAATGGTTACAGAGTCTTTCCCTTTAGCTTGATTATAACAATTTTGAAAGAGCTATGTTCAATATGGAATTCCTCGCTTTGTCACCCGATTCTCGCTTCCTCAATCCTCTCTCATCCTTTCTAATCTTTCTATGTTATATTTTTCTTCTTTTTATCAATCCAATCCCACTCTAACTACTCAATATCTATTTTTAAACATTTTAATAGTTAATCTATATTTTCAAGCTCTCACACACCTATTCTAACAACTTATCTTTGGATCTAAAATAAGACAATTTCTACTTATTACAATAATGAAATATAGCTCATTTCTTGAGATATCCAACCCTCTCAATAAAAACTGACTTTTGACCACTCAGGTCAGTGAAATTCAACTTGTTTAGCCACAACATGTGAACAGACTTTCACATTGACAGCTAAGTCCAGATGCTCCTGCATAAATTTATTTTGAGGTCCTATTCTTGCTTTCATTTCCTTTAAGAGAGCATGGTCCTACATGCCTTCCTTGCAGTTTTATTAAATTCATGAACTATGCCATCAAGGCATACAACAACCATCCTCCAATGAATATCCCCACAACTTAGATTTTCCTGTCTTAAGGAAAGTTACACCATCCCAAGAAAGCAACCTCCTCGGTCTTTAGAATCCATGTCCCATTACTCAGCCCATCATAAAAAAATTACATTTCATACATGAATTCAACATTTGGGGTTGTCACACCTAAAATCAACATAGTGTACATCATTACATTCCATTAATAGATTTCATCAAATGTTTTTCATACATCATCCATGTTCCTACATTTAACATACATGTTGATGAGGTTGTTCCTCACAAAAACATCTAGTTTGAACCCAATTTTAATCGTATGAAAAATGGACAAATTTACCATATGACAGAGATTTCATATTTCCATAATTTAGAAGGAGATGTGCATATGTTGTTGAGTCTCTAGAGATGTGAGCTAGTACATGCAATTCATAACACAACACTTCTTTCAATCGAAACTTCATGTAAATACTTATGGTATCATCACATGCATAAGCACTTGCCTGATCCCATACCTTTTCATCATTTGGGTATTATGTCAAATTAGTTGTGCCATTGAGCCCAATAATCCTGCAAGTCCTGAGTTGATATCCAACAACCATGCTTATTGCATATGAGAATCCAAGGATACATGTGATGTTCCAAGGCTTGTATAGATGCCTTGGAGACCAAATTGTAATGACTATGTCCAATTCTTAAAGTTTTGTAATACATTTTTCCATTTCCATGCCATGACATTTAGATGCTTCTTTTGATTAGTTTCTTATATTGAGAAGTGACCATCACAAAGACTGGGTCGAAGTGCATTCTCATGTTTGTGAATTAAGTGTAATTGGATCAAAAGCTCCATGTTCCCTTGTAGATATTTTTTCAAGAAATTGATAGACATTCTCAAAAATTTTCCCATGTGTTCTATCTCTGGCCCATGTGTTACAGATATATTTGGTAACTACAACCCCAATCACATATGTCCATAAACCAAGGGATTCTAAACCCATAAAAATGTTATTTCATACCCTAAAGGAACAAGGTCAGCTAATTACATCATTTCCTAGAAGTTATCCCTGAAAAACTGCTCAGAATTGGTCAAAACTGGACCATACGGACTGCTCCATGTTGATGGTGTGATGCATCTCACCTGTTACACATAGAGGGTGTGATGCATACTGAAAATCCCTTCTGTAGGGTGCGATGAGCGAGAGCAGACAAATGGAAAAGGCAGTTTTCTAGGTGGAAACCAATAGAATCTTCTAGAAACTGCTCATTTGACACTTGCCTCTTTGAATTTGCCCAGGGATGAGTAAGAGATCATGAAATCTCCAATTGGAACCAAGAACTATCAGAGAAATGACACTAATCAAAATCCCAAAAGCTGACTCACCCACCTGCAAATATCTATATATGGATCCCTCATCTTAGAGATCCAGAGGCTTGAATTTTGTATTTTGTAAGGAAGTGTTGTTGGTTTCTCTGTGAAACATTGTAGTGTTGGGTGATCTATATTTTCATGAGGTGAAGAGGGCTTTCATGCTAGGAGGACGGTGGGTTGTAATCCTCTCTTCTACTACTTTTATCAATAAAGTTATTTGAGTTTTCCTCCATATTCTTGTATATTTCTGAATCTTGTATTGGTGTATGCATTTGTATGGTTAATATACATTTGATCCTATATTGTTTATGGTTATATATCTCTATGCTTTGATGGTATTATGTTGCTTTGACTCTACAAGTGTTCTTTGAAGCAAGACAAGCGAGGAAAGAGTGGTTAAGCTATGTCAAAGGGGGGAGGAAACAAGCAAGGAGCCAAGCAAAAGACTCAAGTTTGTACTCTCTGCTTCTCTCACATATATCTCTCATAAAGGAAAACACAAGTAACTTTAGTTTGTTTGTTTCTAAGATAGCTACCCGTCTTAGTGGGACTAGTAGCTCTGAATGGACACTAGTTTTTCTGGTAACAAAATGGTGACTCTGCTGGGGAATGAATAGTTTGATTGTTAGTCACTGTTGTTTGCTATATAAACCACAGACAAAGCCTGAAGTTAATCCAGCTAGCCTTTGAACTGCTTTTTCTATGCAACTGCAAAGTAGATCAACGCTGCTTTAGTCAATCTCTGGGTTGGTTTATGAAATGAACATATAATTTTCAAACATCCTAAGTGCCTTGGTGGTAGCTCAAATAACCTCATTAGATCAGCACCTATACTTTGTGTTTACTATCTATTATTTGTTCAGCCTAAATCCCTGAACTTAGCTGCAAATTGTGAGTGAAAACCAAGCTCAATCTCGTTCCTGGACCATCACATTGTCTCTCATTGGCAACCTAGATGCATCGCACCTCTTGTGTGTTGCAGGTGAGATGCATCCCTGTTTCCCTGTGTTATAGATGCGATGATTGAGTGAGACTATTTCTGCCTCCATATTTTGGTTTTTTCTTCATTGTCTTCAACTTTATTCAGTACTTTTGATGTCTATGATCAGTATATCACTATTGAAACTCTCTTCCTTTCCATTATTCAACCTCCATCGATAAATAATTGTAAATGTTTTTTTTATGTCTTTTTCATCATTTACAATTATCCTTTGCAAAAGGTAGCTTAATCGAATTGTCGTCTTCTGATTTGAAAGTGTGTCACAAGTGTCATTTTCAGTCAAAGAAAAGAGTGTCGTCTTAGTCTTCCTTTTGTTTTTGAACAAGAAATTGCTAAAGTGTCGCTTTGAGAAAATATAGTTTAGATCTGTACTTAGTTTTCTTTTTGTCATTCTCACATTAAGGAAACTAAAAAACAAATACATGCATGTGCATTTGCATTTAGACTGCATGCGGAAATTGATTTAGGACAGTGCATCTTAGTGTGTGCTCTCTACTCTATGTTGCAAGAATTTTACTTCTCTTTCCTTAGTAGCTAGGATTTTCATTGCAAAAGAAATTAAACGACTATTTATCATCTTAGATTGCATATTTAGGAATTGTATATCTACATCACGCAGTGAACCTTAAAGGAAAACTTCTTAAGAAAGATCAACTGTAAAATAAACTTGAATGAACATAAAAACGGTTTGGAACCTAAAACACAACATCTAAAAGTCTAGGCTAGAGACGTATTCCAACATCATAAAGCCTGGTAACTATCGTTTTCATTGTAGGTTGGGTGATTCCTCCTCCTTGATATGACAAGTGCCAGTACGGACTTATGCTCCCACATACCATCGAGTATATATTGGGAGACCAAAATAGGCTATATCATTTATCCTTAGGAAGCCGTGTCTGCTGCCCTATCGATCGCAATGCACTGAACACAACATTTCGGAAGATTGACTGCTGTACATAAAAAGTATTCTGCAGTTTTGCGATTGGTTTGGTAATCCCTCTATCTAGATTTCTAGAGTAGTCACTTTCATTCCTTTTCAGACTCCTTAAAAGAAAAGGTCCATCTAAGCACTTGTCACTTCAGCCTCATTAAAAATCGAAGGCGACTAGAGTCATCTTTAGCTTTTCCTTGACTCTTTAAAATTGAAAAAGCAAGTTGTGTCAAAGCATCATAAAATTTATTTTAATCAGAATAAAATCATTGTTCCCTCGTTGGTCTTAGGTTGAGAAAATGGAGTCCACCAATCAATGATTTCCCCTTGGGGGGAATCTTAGTCCCTTCTCCTCTTTGCGAGATGTTGGTGCTCCTCATATGGCTACTTTGTCCCTTCCAGGACTTACAATTGGCCTGCCAGTATGGCTTTTCTCGACCATTGTCATTCAAAACACCGTAGTTCCTGAGCTGTCAAATCAACAACCAGATGATACTAGAGTTGCTCCCCCACATTCTACTTCGTTTGTTTCTCCCTCTCCTTCTTCCTCTTCTCTTTGTGAAGCTACTAACACTAAAAACCAAGTAATTGAGAAGAAGAAGAAGAAAGGGAAGGAGAACAAGAAGAAGAAGCCAACGACAAAAGGGGGCAACCATGCATCGTCTGACGAAAATCCAAACACTGCACCATCGAAACCTAAATTTCCATGTATCATTTGCAAAGGAGACCACTATCATCGAGATTGTCCTTGCATCACACGGACCTTAAGGGACTGGTCTCCCTGCTTGCACAATCCAGTGTCTTCAACCTTTGACGATCATGTTGAGAGCACACCATGAACTAGTGAAAACGAAGTCAATGGACAAAAAGGAAGATCTAAATTTCCTCATAGACTATGTGATGGTGATCATGCCCTCCACCATTATCTTTTCCTGGAGGAAGCTAAAAGAGTGGATAACCGTCCTGCTTCACCGCAGCGACTTCCTCCTGGATACAAGAAACTCTTGTCGAGTCCACCACTGGTTGAAAATTCGACTGAAACACCTTTGTTGTCGGTCGAAGCACCTATCATTGAATATAAACCCTCTGAGCCCACACCGGACCAAATTCAATAGGTCGAGATGGCAGTCGACCCAGTCTTATCTTCAGAAGTTCCACCTTCAGATGATATAGCCACCAAAGAGAATGAGAACGACACTGTTCAAATTCTTTTTCTTAACACAGAATCTGATGAACCTGGGGGCAATCTATCTGTTCCTTTAATGCAGGAAGGAAGTTCGTCAGAGATTCATCCGGCCATTTATTCGGTCCCTCCTCCAAGCAAACTAGTAATTTCCTTCAATTGGTATCTACTAGGGAGACCCCACCTACCATCTAATGTACCATTCCAAATCATAGTACAAGCTTACAGAATGATCATGGCTGGTACTATCATAGATGAAGGGGCTTCCGTGAGTATCATTTCCTCAACTTCTTGGAAAGTGCTTGGTTCGCCATCGCTTCTGCCTGAGATTCGAAATATGTCAGCCTTCAACAAAGGAACCAGTCGACCATTAGGGATTCTTCCAAATTTGCCTATAACTTTGAGAAGGAAAACCGTTTATATGAATGTGATGGTAGTCCAAGGGACATTAGATTATAATCTACTCCTTGGATGTGACTACATTTATAGCATGGGAGTTATTGTTTCCTCACTCTTTAGTGTGATTCGTTTCCCAAATGAAGGCAAAATGGTCTAGCTCATAGACTATCTTTCATTCCCTGGTTCAAACATAGCTACTACTCAAATACCATCCCTAACTAGTCTTTTTGCACAAGGAATGTCTCATCAACCTCTAGTCCATCCACCTGATGAGCGCGAGTGATTTGGTGAATGTGACTAAACCCTGGGGGCATGCACCCTGGGCTGCTTCAGCAGGAAAACCCCAGATATAAGGTAGGTTTCCACATAGGATATATGACTATTCTGACACAGCCGTCCATTTAGGAAAATGGGATTAGAATGGAAAATGATTCCCTCATCAAAGTTATGTGAGTGGAAGCTCGTACCATTCACCTTTGTCTATTTCGATGGACAGAGCCAAAGAAGTATTTTGTCTACAAATGCAGACGAAACAACCTTGCTTTAATGTAAGAACTTCCATATGGTAACCTGGAAACTCTATTTTTCTTTATACCGGGGGTCATGCAAACCTTTTGCGTGCGAGTGAAAAACAACCTTTTATTTTCTTAGTTTGTAGGCTCTCAACCCTCTAACCTCGTAGGTTGGTCGTTCCTAGCTTGCATACAAAAGGCTCCGGAGAAAAGTTGCACATGGGGAAAGCTCCCTAAAAAATGAACATACTAATGAGAAACATCCTTATTATACGATTGGCACGAGCAATATTTCTGCAAAGTTCAAGCTCGTTAAAAAATAAACCTAGTTATGAGCATATGTTCCCCAGAGTTAAAGCTCATTAAAAAATGAACCCACTTTTGGTAAATAACCCTTGTGATTGCATTACTATCAGCTTTTGAGCCTTGGTCATGTTCTTACCATCGCCTCCACTTTTTAGCCGATCATTTGCCTCCACTTGATTGTTTACCCTTTTGAGGAACAACTGCGACAAGTGATTCTGTTAGCCACTTTCTTTACACTGCTATGATTGAAAAGTTCCAAACCTTACCTGGAACTAGTTACTACCCGAAAATATCACTCATTCCTCAAAGACGAGTCTCTTTTAAGCTCTTTTTAGACTTGTAAAATATAAAAATATTGTCGAGCAATTGGCCTCTCCAGATCATTAAAGTGATTTGAAGTGCCATCCCTCCTCTATATTTTAATCCTTTTGGACCTGAGGGATCATTACACAAAAAGATTGAGCACTTGTCATTTTTGGCTTGTTAAAGTAATCGGAAAAGTCATCCCTTTCATATTATTTTATACTTTTTCCAACTTAAGGGATTATACCACAAAAAAGGATTACTGGAGTTTCCTTTTCGTCTCTTTTTAGACTCTCTAAAACTGAAAAGGACCGAGTTATATTTGTCGTTAAACTCATTAAAACAATAGTGACAAACTTGTCCATTATAGACAAGAGCGAGTTTCACTATCGCTAGGCTCACTAAAACATAGCGACAGGTTTGCCCGAAGGGAAAATTATAGAACAAGAATATGTTATCCTCCTCAAGCTTGACAAAAATAAAGAGGTACTGGTCAGAAATGATCGGGGGAAAATTGGGAAGAAAACTTGAAGAACTTTATTGGTAGTAGGTCGCTTTTGAACATGACACTTTCACTCCATCACCATGATTGAGTCGGGTTGGGTTATTCCATTCACTGGTCATATCACCATTGGTCCTCTGTACCATCCATTTTTGGGGTTAACACTACAAATCCATTTCAGTGTCACTGATATGTTCAAGAGAGGTTGCTCAGATAATTCACCAACCCAGCTAACGCCTCATCCGCTGCAATACCTTTAGGCTCCATTCTTTCATGACTGCCACCTTGAACCTTGTATCATCAGATCATTTTCACCTCCACAAAATCATTTGCTCCGTTCCGTGTCGTAGATGTGGGATTCATCAAGGCCCTCCTACAACGGGTCACTTCTTGTCGACATCATCTAATTATCTAAGAATTCGACTTAGGAACAACCCTTTCAGTACTCTGAAGCTTGCATGCCTCAATGGCAAGTTTCTCACTTCCAGCGAAAGGTTTACATCAATGACCTTCGATCGAAATATCTTACTTGGTGTTCGACATCGACTCATGTATTCACACCATGTCAATTGTACTGCAGTACCTTGAGGGTCATCATCATTATCGGTGATTCCTCTCATGCCTGTTAACAGCTTACATCATTGGCTAGTAATCAGGCAATGTCTTTCCATGTTCGACATTAGAACATCTTTTCACATGGATCGACTTGTACTTTGGGTGAAGATCGAACGAGTTTGAAGACCCAGGATCTAGTTTCATCCATCCGGGCTACGATATATTCAGGAAAAATAAAGACATCAAATGTACATCATAGTTGCACAGATAATCATCCAAGCCAAGGGATGATGGCTCTACCTGAATCATCAGTCTGCCACACAGACGGTTGTCTGTCCTATGTACATGAAAATGAATTTATAAAGTTGAGCATGGGAATGCCTGCCTTAGCTAGATCATGAAAATATTATGAAGATAATGTATTGTATTGTATTGTCTTACAGGTCACCTTCCAATTCGAAAAACCTCGGATCCTCACGATAAAGCATTTCACCTGACATCAGAAGATTTACGACCTCATGCTTTAGGGGGAAACTGTTATAGACGTATATGGGCACTGCAACCCCAATCACATATGTCCATAAACCAAGGGATTCTAAACCCCTAAAAGTGTTTTTTCATACCCCAAAGGAACAAGGCTAGCTGATTACATCATTTCCCAGAAGTTCTCCATGAAAAATTGCTCAGAACTGGTCAAAATTGGACCATACAGACTGCTCCATTTTGAGGGTGCAATGCATCTCACCTATTACACATAGAGGGTGCGATGCATACTGAAAATCCCTTCTATAGGGTGCGATGAGTGAGAGCAGACAAATGGCAGAGGTAGTTTGCTAGGTGGAAACCCAGAGAATCTTCTAGAAACTGCTCATTTGACACTTGCCTCTCTGAATTCGCCTAGGGATGAATAAGAGATCATGAAATCTCCAAGTGGAACCAAGAACTATCAGAGAAAAGATACTAATCAAAATCCCAGAAGCTAACTCACCCGCCTGCAAATATCTATATATGGATCCCTCATCTTAGAGATGTAGAGGCTTGAATTTTGTATTTTGTAGGGAAGTGTTGTTGGTTTCTCTGTGAAACATTGTAGTGTTGGGTGATCTAGATTTTCATGAGGTAAAGAGGGCTTTCATGCTGGGAGGATGGCGGTTTGTAATCCTCTCTTCTACTAATTTTATCAATAAAGCTATTTGAGTTTTCCTCCATATTCTTGTATATTTATGAATCTTGTATTGGTGTATGCATTTGTATGGTTAATATACATCTGATCCTATATTGTTTATGGTTATATATCTCTATGCTTTGATGGTATTAAGCTGCTTTGACTCTATATGTGTTCTTTGAAGTGGGACAAGCGAGGAAAGAGTGGCGAAGTTCTGTCAAAGGGGGGAGGAAACAAGCAAGGAGCCAAGCGAAAGATTGAGGTTGGTACTCTCTACTTCTCTCTCATCTATCTCTCATAAAGGAAAACACAAGTAACTTTAGTTTGTTTGTTTCTAAGATAGCTACCCATCTTAGTGGGACTAGCAGCTTTGAATGGACACTAGTTTTCCCGGTAACACCATGCAAACTCAGTGTTGCAACTGGGCTCTGATACCACCTATAATGTCCCCAACCACCCCTGGGAAATTCCACTCACACAAACCCTAGAAATTTTCCAATTTTTACCAAAAGAGGAAGCATAATTAAACCACAACATATAATTCTTGCGCATATCCAAACTATAATGCACCAAACCATAAATAATATAATCCAATTTCCATGCTTTTAACCATTAATGTCATTCAATTATTTCAAGCATAACTGAATAAATATAAACAAATTAAATATATATTATGACTAGTACAAAAAAATTAGTTCATTTATTCTAACTCAGTAATGAATATAAATTTTCCAACATTTCTAAGGGGGTCTATTATTTAGCCTAGCCTCTCATTAGGATCTTCACAACTTCAAATGTCAAAAAAAATGATTATGGAAGCACTTGAAACTACTCACACATCACACAAGTTCTGTTGAAATTGAAACAAGAATACTTTGATTTGCTTTAATGTATCAAGATTTTACAAAATATAATTTTTGGCCCAAAATTCAACCCCTCTTACATTACAAATGAAATAATATCTAGGAAAAGAATAATCCTTAAGTTGTTGCATGCTTTCAGGAATAAAATCCTAACAATAAACTATAAATAAAATAATCCTAAATTTGTTACAAGGAATATGGAAATGATAGAAAATCCTCTACCATCAAATTTGAAAATTGATTCTTTAATTGTTGATATCCTACCTAGAAGTATAAATTTGTTGGAACTTTTCCTGAAATCTATCCACCTTCGTTTAAACAAGGTCAAATCTATGACATATTCTCCATTTTTCCTTTTATCTAATTTTGAAAAAGTAATCTTTGTCATCTGTTGAAATACGTTGTACAAAACCTTTTAAATCATATAACTTATTTGAAAAATATACTCCTGTTTTATCCATGGGTTATTTTCCCATCTAAAAGTATAATTATTGGTACAATCCATAAGAGAAATTGATTACTCTCTTCCTTAACATCTAGCAAAACTGTTGAAAAAGTGTCAAGCGATCAAACAACCCCAGTTTCCATCTCTCTGATATCCTAATTGCATAAATTAATGATATAGGGGTTCATCCATAATTGGAATCTATTGTGTTTGGTGTTTCTCAAGATTTGTACAATGTTTCCTATCCTCTCTTTTCCAAAAAAAAAAAAAAAAAAAAAAAAAGAAGGTTACAAATGCATGAAAACATCATTTGTAATCAATTGCCTCATATATGGCTCTATATGTGCTTCAAGGAAAGGAAGCCCCTTCATGTGAGCAACTTGGTGATAGATATCATTGAAGCCATCTCTATTATCAACTTCTTATCCATGACCAAATTGTAGAGATAACATCCTTCCATGCCTCCAAAACTGCATAGGTTGAGATTGATGGAAGGTGTCATCACCTTAAATACTTAAAACTTGTAGCTAACATATACATTATACAATATTAAATAGTAGATACTAATGCATAATTTTGACCACAAAGTAGGCATAAAGAGAAAATCTTCAATAATATGCTGGACAATTTTGACCTTCACATGCTCTTTTATAAGCGCACACTCGAAATTATCCAAAAAAGCTCCTTGGATTGGCAAGATCCAAAATTTGGATTAGCATCCCATTGATACCAAACAAAAGCACTTTCTTTAGCTTCTATTGCAGAACCATCAGTAGTCTTAGTATATATTTTCATAGCATGCTTTGTTATTTTCTTCTAGTCAAAGTTTGCAGTGGGTAGTGTTGTTTTTCATTCAGTATCTTGACTCCACCTCATAAGATAGCTATGACACTATAAACACTATATATTATTGTAGTTGATGCAACTACCCTAATATATGTCATATTGACATATGATTTTTCACACTTTTGTGTATTAAACCATGTTGAAATTATTCCCTAGCAACCTTTACTTGAGCGAGTAGGATGACTACTTTATATGCTATATTCCATAATCTTGTTAGTTAGCTTAATAATCAACTCATCAAATAATATATTTTCCTCTGGTGTTAAGCTTTGGTAGCAATTAGTAGCATTGTTACTCTAGCACAATTTGTTATTTCATTCTTTTACTATTGAACTAATATGTGTAACATGCGAAGAAACTAGTATACAACCACAAGCCTTAAGATATATCATATAAGGGCTTAGATTCACAACTTATAAGGCCCTATAGACTTGTTGATGGTGCTGGACATGCCAACATGTCAGGGGATCTCCCCAGTAAGAAGTCCCAACTAGAACTCACACTGTTTGGTGTAGGAGTTCTAGTAGTGGGCAGTATAGTATCGCCTTGACTGCATTGTACACAGAGGTAAGAGAGATGTCCTTTTTGGTAGAAAGGGTGTGACTTTGCAGCAAGTCAAGGGAGATGCATGAATGGCTCTAACACACAGAAGGGGGAGTGACTGTGCCCCTTAGAAACATGTGATAGCGCTTATCTTGAAAGGGAACACGAGCAGAAATACACCACAAGATGGAAAGCATGATAGCCGACGATCCAAAGTGATGGGTTATATTAGCAACACACATGAATAAGATTCATACAAACACATATGGAATGGTCCATACATACATGCATAAATAACAGCTACATATATCATTAGAGTAACCAGGATAGTTGAACTACAATAACAACATATGCGTGAAACGTGCTAGCTCTGTTATATTAAGAAAGTGAAATATCCAATCTTAAATACAACCAAGACTTCCACTAGCCACGATAGCGGAACATTACAGTCACTGCCGCTTGCTCCTCCAAAGAGATGTACTAGCTTTGTACTGTGGATAAGCCAAGGCTCGTTATAATACACTCCAAGCTTTCTCTATGTTACACCTATAGGAAGCTTGGCTCCCAAAATCATGTACAATGAGTAATGAGGTTCTACAAATAGAAAAGGGTGGGGTAACCCTCAACATCCCCTTTGTGACTATTCACCTACCCTCGTGACTCTTCAACTACTACATGATTGTTACATTCTACTATCGACACTTGGTATTTCACTTTTACAACATGTTTACATTACAATATACAAATATATCCATGTGAGACAAAAATAGGCTTTAGTAAGCCATGCAAGACATCACTAAGACTTGAATAGTTGTGGGAAGACTAACTCTTGGAAATCCTTGTGATGATCGATAGTGGCGAACTGATGCCAAGCTTGGTACTATGTTATGGTGTCTCCGTGCTATATGGTGACATCCTTCTGAAAGCGAACTCTTATCTATGTTGAATCTCAGTACAATGATTTGGAACCTCTATCCAACTTGTCTGATAACATGTGCATCATAGTCTTGATTGCAGCCAGACCAACAACCTACTAATGCATAGTGTCTACATTTATTTCCAAGTTTTCATTGATGGCTAAGTGCATCAACTAATCAAAGTACATGTCCAGCTCCAGTCGAACATGGTTCTTTGACTTCGCCTCGGTGAGTGTGCCAATGGATGGGATTGTGTGCATGCACACAATTACATCCATGCTCCTAAACACCCGTGCATGTGAAAACTGCAAATTGGTGATGAACAGCGAGAGTTCCTCATAGTTCTAGATCTGACTCTCGATGCGTTCCTTCAACTCTACCACCTTTGGCTTCATCATCTTTGGCAAAGTTAAATGGGGCTCCTTTGTACCTCCTTGTCCATATTTTCATGTGATTGATAGAAGTGTGCATATTTGAAAATATGCATACTCTCCTAGCATAGTGTTGTTGCTATAGTTGAGATAGACAACTGACTTATGCACAGTGACAAATCTGGAGTACAACTTCCACATGACTATCTCGAGAGATGATACTTCATCTAGTATCACTCTCCTCAATTATGCTCTATCAAATGTTGTAACCTGATATCCTCCCTGCTTGGCCACTTATAACTCCTTAGCCATGCGCTTGTTCTCACCTATCAAGAATCTAACACTCGAGCTGGTGTCTTCGACATATGCTTTGGTAGCATTGGCCAATGCAACTGGATGTTTGTGCACATCAAACATGATCAGTCGCTCTTCAAACTGCGCAGGAGATACATGGACATCTGGAGTAGGGATTCTATGCGACTACACAACTATGTGTTGTGACTCATTGAAAGATATGTTGAGAATATTTACCTCTGGATTGTCTTCAAGGATTTTAGTGTCTCCTTGATCGCTTAGGAATTGCTCTTCTTCTGAATCTGGTGAAGCTAGTGGGGTGACCTCTTAGTTCTGAGGCATGAGGTCAATATCCTAGTCTGACTCTCGTTGAACCATATCTGTGTCCATTTGTTCTAGCATCTGTTCAATCTCTTGAACCAAGTCTTGATACTATGATTTCTCACCCTCTCTACTTTGTGCCAGCTGATCGGATGGGTCTAAAACCTGTATGGGTATAGTTTCATCAATATGTGCATGTTGCACCTCCTGTTGTACATGTTCTTGTTGCACTTCCTTCTCTCATCTGCGCAGCTCTTGTTCTTCCCTGAGTTGCCGCTTCAACTCCTGCAACTCCTTTTTTGTTTCCTTCATCTTTTGTTTCTCCCTCTTCCTTTGCATGATCCTTCTATCGCGTTGCTGCCTTTAGCCTCAATCTCCAAAGATGATTTCAACACAAATGGATCAACTTTGAACTTGCATCTTTGCTCTACCTCTGCATTGTCAACAACCTTCCTCTTCCCTTTGTCATGTGTAGGTCTGCTACCCTCTGCTACTGATGATGATGCTACTCTCTGAGATTTTATCGCCTTCTTCTTTTCTAACCACTCTACAGCTATATTGACTGGTTCATTGAGCCTTGAGAAGTGATAGTAGTATCTCCATGGGTCTTCCTCAAGCCAATGACATGCCTTGTGGATCCAAGTATGTTGCACTCTCGCACAGTGGTCCTTCACTAAGAAGTGTGGGTCGTATAGATTGAAACTTTTGGTGCCGAAGGTGAATCTCTTGAATTCCTCTATCTCGACCTCAGCATGCTTGAGATTTCGTATCTCATACAACCCAATCCACAAAGGAAGAGTGGGCCAAGGTGCCTTCTTAGCTGAAAACCTTGTCGTGATGTGATATGGTACTTATTGCATGACAAGCTTATCCATGGATAACTTTGGTGAAACATGCAGAGCCTTCTCCATGTTGTACATTTGGATGAAGGTGCCAAGGGGTGAGGCATATAAATCTACTATTTCAATCAATGCCTCCATCGTTGCCTGCGACATGTAAGTTGGATCATGCTCAAATATCATCATGTACATCGAGGTGACGAAGTGATATTATAACTGTATGATAACTCCACAAAATATGCATTTAGAAAACAACCTGCAATAAGTGTGCATAGAGGTTTCTGAAGGTGTCCATGCCCAACCTAAGCTTGGGAGTTGATGGGCACAAATCGCATCCAGTATGTAAGCAGACATGTATATATTCGCTTGCTGACCTTTGGGTAGATGTCGAGCTTTTGTCACATGTTTCTTCAACATGAGAGCCAACATGTCACACCAGTTGCAAGGTCTTCCTTTGCTCTCCAGTTGATCCAACACAATCACCCAACTCTGCAAGACAATATTTGTGCTCTCTTGGCCATATAAGCAGCATGCAAATATGACCAAGAGCTGATATGCCTTCCGCAATATCTTCGTTTTGTAAACCTGGTTGGTTGTTGTCTTGAAATTGGATGGCTCTTTCACTCAGCTCTTCAATATGTCTCTTGATTTTGCACTATTGATGGGTCTGCTAAAGAGTGTATCCATCGTGATCATCGGCTATGGCAAGTGATATATCTCCTAAAATTCCTTTGCCCTGAAGGTAGAAAGTTGTGTTCCACTAGCATTGCTCAACACCATTGTCTTTAGATCATTATGCGAGACAATCCAGTGGATCATGTTCACGCATGGAATGTGGGATACCTGCATGCAATCCAGTAAAATCCAAACTTGTGTATGTTGACATAGACCCTATGGTCTTCCAAATTTTCCTCAAATGTTCCTGAAAATATGTCATTGATATCCTACCATTTCATCTTGATATCCTTGTCTATGAATAGCTTAGTGTCTTCATAGATAGTCAAGCTCATAGAAACTTGCTCAACTACATCTCCAATTGCACTCTCAATGGCATCCTTTGACCCTAATCTCTTGGAGGCCATTGTACATGTACTATTGAGAGACGGAAAAACACATGTGATACCTGGAGACATAGAAACACTAATGGCAAGCACAATGTCAGTTGAAAACCAAAACAATTTGAGGACTCACATGAACCACACCTAGGTGACTAATTGGAAAAATTGCCTAATCTTCACCGAGAGGTTGGGAGTCTAACTGCAAAAACTACGTAAAGCACAATTTGGTGTTATGAATCTAGCTCACAAAAAGATAGAAAAGATATATCAACACCTTATAATTCAACCTCTTCAAGGGGGCAACCTTCTTTACATTACACAAATGAACAGTTCTTGGATGATACAAATGACAAGACCTCCTTTCTATATATAGGAGTCTAAGGGGCAATAATATATAAGAGCTGACATAACAATAATAATGTAAGGGCACAATAATAACAATAGTGGGCTTCTATGGGGCACAATAATAACAATATGGGGACTACATGGGCATAAAAATATAATAAGGGTGTTGTACTAATAACAATAAGGGGTTACACTAGTAGTATGGGGACCTAACATGCCCCTGTCCTTCAAAAGGTGTTTTCCTCAACGCTTGAGTAGTTCTTGATGCATCCATATAAAATTCTCATCCTTCCATGTGGAATCTTTAGCAAGTAAGTTCTTCCACTTCATGAGATACTCTAAAATTGATCGGTTTTGTAGCTGTCAACTTCGGTTCTGTGAATGGTTCAAGTTCCAATATGATTTTTCCTTCCTTGTCAAGTTTTGGAAATATTGTTGGAACTGGGATCTTTGGCAACTTTTGAATGAGTTCCCACCCTACTTCGCCATCCTTCCATTCATCCCTTGATTTTTTTATCAAATTTGGTTGGATAATTATACCAACCTCTACCATTTCTACAACCATGTGTTCAATTTCACTCCTTTGGGCATAAGGATATCTATAAGGCCTGATGTTTGGAGGAACACTTCTTGGAATCAAATGAATAGCATGATCATGATCACGAATACGTGGGAGACCTTTGGGAGTCTCAAATACCTTATAATGATTGTCCAATTCTTTTCGGAGATCTAGAGAAATAGATGATTTCAATGTGGGAACCATTAGCGAACATAGTTGTGCAATTACACCTCATTGTTCTTTCTTTAAAAGATTTTTCATTCCGTTAGAGTTAATTAGCTTCCCTAGTTTACCTATGATACCCCTTAATTCAACTTCCTTTCCTTCCGAAGAAAATTTCAGGAAAAGTTCTTGAAAACTAAAAGCTATTGTAACTAAGGATTCTAGCCATTGGACTCCTAGTACAAGATTAGTACCACCCATTGGAACTGAAAGCATTTGGCTATTCAATACATATTCTCCCATGGATAGCTTGATATTATGGCACTTTCTAGAGAAATTTATGATTCCTCCACTTACAACCTTCACTTGACACTCTAGTGCTGGATATAGGAAGCAATTCAATTCCTTGGCTAGCTTACAATGAATAAAATTATGGGTACTACCCGAATCAATCAACATTATTACCTTTTTCTTCTTGATATGTCCTATCTTTATAGTTTGAGGAATGATAATTCCAACCAATGCATTACAAGATATGGTCGGATTCATTTCTTCTTTCTCTGGGGTTGGTTCTTGGTGGGTATCCTTTTATTTTGATGTTTCTTGATAGTTTTCTTCTTGATATTTCGTTTCTTGAACCTTCTTCTTCTTGATATGTCCTTCTATCTCGAGAGTTTCAGGAGTGGTAATTCCTGCCATTGCAATACAAGATATGGTCGGATTCATTTCTTCTTTGTTTGGGGTTGGTTCATGGTGTATATCCTCTTCTTTAGATGTTTCTTGATGCTTTTCTTCCTCCTCTTCATAATCTATGTAAAATAATTTCTTCTCGACACACTTATGACCTTAATGTAATTGTTATCACAATTGTAACAAAGCACTTTTGCACTTTTTTCTTCCAATTGTTGTGGTGTCAACCTTGTAGGTTGTGGAAGGCCAGGAGAAACAACACTTCCATATTTATAGTTGTGAGGGGTAGACTTCCTTGTTTCCATAATTTTTCTTTCCACTTTTCTTGCCAACTTGAATACCCTCTCCAATGGATCAGGTTCCCAAAGAAAACCTCATGTTGAATGTTATCCTTTAAAGTCCCTATGGAGACATCAACCCTCTACTTCTCTGGAATATCATTTTCCCTTATATTCAATTTTTTAAAGTCCTCAATGTGCTCTACCATTTAACAATTTTGTTTGAGATTTATCAATTGGCTAAAGAAGGTGTTTCTCTTTGTAACCTCATAATGTGCTATCATTTCCTCCGTGAAAATTGACCACGTAACAAGTGGTTTGTGAGAACAAAGCCCTTTATACCATAAAAATTGATCTGGTTCTAAATAATTAGATGCAATACGTACCTTTTTTAATAGTGGTACACCATGTAGATCAAAATATTTCTCCTTCTGTAATATCCAATTTACTAGATCCTTACCATCAAACTTCCTCATCTCGCTTTTTCTTGATTTTATGAGCTCGATCTTGAAATGATTGTAACTTTGTAATTTCAAATCTTTAAGTGCTAAAATTTTGACCTGTAATATCCCTCTGAGTCCTCTGTGTAACATCGCAAGTCTGATCGCAATTGGATTCCCGAAGAAAGATTTATTCACAATCTCCCGCTATGACCTAATTATAGACTAGTTCAGTAGAGTGAACTTGTATGAAATGCCACATGTCACTGTTTCAACCTTAGGTTCTAAAACGTATACCCAAAAAAGATAAATTTTGTCCTTGTTCTACAACTTCTTACGAAATTTCAATCTGATGCTCAGAGAGAAAGTTATGACGACTTTCCCAAGGTCCCTATTTAGGATGTAATTAGGGGGTTTGTAAAAACCCTAATTTCCTCAAATCATATGTCCAAAAATATAGTTAGCCAAGATCTGCTATTTGGACCCAAGGTTCACCTCGAATTCTTTGCAAACGAGTTTTTTTTTAGCTTCTGAAACTTCGTAGCGAAAATTCCACGATGACCTCTTTTAGATGAAATTCTGGGGGTTCCAAAAACCCTAACTTCTTCAGATCATATCTCCGCAAATATAACGAGACAAGATCTGAAATTCAGACCCGAGGTTTAGCAAGATTTCTTCTCAAATGGGTGTTTTTTTTTGCTTTTGAAACTTCACAGAGAAAAAGTTATAGCGAAACTTCCATGATGACCTATTTAGGGCAGCAAAACCCTAGAATCCAAAGCTCTGATACCAAATGTTATGAAACCAGCTCACAAAAAGATAGAAAAGATAGATCAACGCCCTAGAATTCAGCCTCTCCGAGGGGGCAACCTATTTTACATTACACAAATGAACAATTCTTGGATGATACAAATGACAAGACCTCCTTTCTATATATAGGAGTCTAAGGGGTCATAATATAATCAGAGTCGACATAGCAATAATAATATAAGGGCACAATAATAACAATAGTGGGCTTCTATGGGGCACAATAATAACAATATGGGGACTACATGGGAACAAAAATATAATAAGGGGGTTGTACTAATAACAATAAGGGGTTACACTAGTAGTATAGGGACCTAACATTTGGACTATCAGTGGGTTGACTGACTACTGAAGCTGCGTAATGCACAATACCTCCTAGCCTGCTAAGGACTGTAACCAGCAAATTGCATTTGCGTAATTTATGGGTGCAGCAAAGCACTCTCTTTCAGAATTGTGTAGAGAAAGCCTTGAGGCCAGTGTTGGGTCATTTTTGAACGATTTCTGGGAGGAAGGTAGAGTCTTCACTCTTAGAAATGTTCATTTCAAGCAGGGCAAGGCAAGGTCTGGGCCAAGGCAGCCCAGACCCCGCAACGGGCGACTGAAAACATGAAAAGTATACATGCATGACGAATTAAGTGAAAACAAGAGTTAATTATCATGCATGCAAATAGTGAGTGCAGGATTTAGAAAATGGGAAAACAAGCAAGTGCGTGAAGCGAGTCGCTGTAACAACGACCATAAGTGCAAAAACAATGTCATGCATGTGACAACAATGATATGCAATGAAAAACTTGAAACAATGCTTCTACAAGATAAAATGCATTAAAAAAACAACAAGTGTTCCTTGAAACCAATTAGAAAGCACTCACACAAACTGAAATACAAAAAGCGACAGAAAGGAAACAAAATACATGAAAAGCGGACATACCCAAAAAAAGATGAGTTGAATGTGTCAAATGCTCCTAGATGCAATGTGGAATGTTAGAGATCCAAGATCGATGTGAAGAATGAGCTCTAAAAGTTGAATAAATAGTATTGATAAGATCGAGGCTTATGATGTGCATGCCACAAATCTAGGAAAAGTGACATTTGGTGGGAGGTTTCTAAAACAGCTTTTGCATGTAACCTCCAGCTACTAAAAATGGATCCCTAAAATATAGGGATGATTTTTTGTTTTTTTTCCTTTTTTCCCTTTTTAGGGAAAGTAGCCCATGCATGCAAATCAATATTTCTCAGTCCTGGAGGGAACCAGTCAATTTGCAAGCACATGCAACAGTTTGCAAGCCTCGGAATGACTTTTGTGCATTTTTTGGGTTGAACAAGTCTGGTTGTCCCTCAGGCATTATGCAGTTTCTAGACTGAAGCCCTGGCTGTTAGTTAGAATTATGTAATTTTCCAGGTGAACATCACAACCAGAAACTGACTAAGTTCTGGAATGTCAACCTGCAGGTGGGAGACAAACAAGTTGTCACACACAAGCTGATAAGCCACTGAAACTCAACTGAAGCATAAGTATTTGTCAGTGCAAGACATGCTGATAAGGATGGTTGGTAAGGAGGGTCCAAAATGAAGCTAAGGAAAAATTTTGGAGGGTGGTTGTAGCCTCTACAACACTTGGCAACACACTGGTAGAGCTCCATCTCTTTGAATGGATCTTGTTTTGTGAAAATAAAGTCTAAATCCTCCAGAAGTATTATTCGATTCTCTGATCATCTTGGTTTCTACACTTTCTTTATTGAAAGATGCAACGCTTGTCATGCTCTTGATCGGTCAGTACACATTACAAGCCAATTCAACACAGTTATTTTGATTGGGGATGAGGGGTATATTGGTACACAAGAAATATGATATTTGTAGTTTAATTTTCATCTTAGGTGTTTCTCTGTTGCCAACAGGCCTAGACACTACCCAGGTCGAGTCACGCAAGAACACAAGCATCGCTCTGCTTCCAGCGAGCTTGGTCAGTACCCTGACGGATTACTTGCATCACCTCTTTGCGTGGGAAGCCTTTCATTTTTCATTTTTTCATGTTTTAATAATTGTGCATAGCACTTATTCGTTTTAGAGGAAAAAGATAGATCTTGACTTATTTAGAGTAGATGAGGTTGTTCCTTCAGAGAAGTATTTTGTATATACATTTGACATACTTGTTAATTTGGTGGGACGACCTCTTGGTTTTGAGGCATGAGGTCAATATCTTGATTTAACTATGGCTAAACCATATTTGTGTCCATCTGTTCTAGCATGTATTCAATCTCTTGGGCCAAGTCCTGCTCCTGTAACTTCTCACCCCATTTACGTTGTGCTAGCTCCTCAGATGAGTCTATAGCTTGTATGGGCTTAGTTTAACGAATATTTTCATGTTGCACCTCTTGTTATACCTATTCCTGATGTGCTTCCTTCTCTCCTCTTTGCAGCTCTTGTTCTTCCCTGAGTTGTTGCTTCAACTCCTGCAACTCCTTTTCTATTTCCTCCGTCTTCTGTTTCTCCCTTTGCCTTTGTGTGATCCTTATGTCACATTGCCACCTCTTAGCCTCAATCTCCAAATCTTCTTTCAACACAAGTGGATCTTCTTTGAACTTGCAGCTTTGCTTTGTCTTTGTGTTGTCAACAACCTTCCTCTTGCCTTTGTCACATGCAGGTCTGCTACCTTTTGCTGTTGATGATGATGTTTCTCTCTGAGATGTTGTTTCCTTCTGCTTTGCTAACCACTCTATAACTATACTGAGCAGTTCATTAAGCCTTGAGAAGTGATAGAAATATCTCCATCGATCTTCCTCAGGCCAGTGACACACCCCATATATCCAAGGATGTTACACTATCGCACAGTGGTCCTTCACAAAGAAATGTGGGTCATACATATTGAATATTCTATTGTCGAAGGTGAATCTCTTGAATTCCTCTGTCTTGGCCTTGCATGCTTGAGATTTCCTATCTCATACAACCTGATCCACAAAAGAAGAGTAGGCCAAGGTGCCTTCTTCCTCCTATGCAATCTAGTTGACAACCCTATTGAGATGTGATATGAAACTTCTTGCATGACGAGCTTATCCATGGCAAACTTTAGTAAAACATGCAGAGCCTTATCCACATTATATATTTGGATGAAGTTGCCAAGGGGTGAGGCATACCAATTTGTTATTTCGATCAATACCTCCATCACTACCTACAACATGTAAGGTGGATCCCGCTCAAATATCATCTTGTACACCTGGGTGACGAAGTGGTTTGATAATTGTATGATAACTCCATGGAAGCTGCATTCGGAGAACAACCTGCAATAAGTGTGCACAGAGGTTTCTAAAGGTGTCCATGCCCAACCCAAGCCTGGGAACTACTAAGGAGAACAAGATTCATCCAGTATGTAAGTGGACATGTATATCTTCGTTTGCTAACCTTTGAGCATATGTCGATCTTCCGTCACTTGTTCCTTCAACGTGAGAGCCAACATGTCGGACTAGTTGCAAGGTCTTCCTTTGCTCGCCATTGTATCCAACACAATCACCTAACTCTGTGGGAAGGTCTCTGTGCTCTCTTGGTCGTATAAGTGGAATGCAAAGATGACGAAGAGCTGATATGTCTTCCATAGTATCTTCATCTTATAAACATAGCTGAGTGTTGTCCAGAACTTGGATGGCTCTTTCACCCAGATCTTCAAGATGTCTCTTGAGTTTGAATTGTTGATGGGTCTACTGAAGGGTGTATCCATCATGATCATCGGCTGTGGAAAGTGATACATATCCTAAAATTCCTATGCCCTGAAGGTAGCAAGTTTTTTTCCACTGACACTGCTCAACACCATTGTCTCTGGATTAGTATGTGAGACAATCTAGTGGATCATGTTCACACATGGGAACGTGGGATACTTGCATGCACTCCAGTACAAGCCAGACTTATGTATATTGAAATAGACCCTGTGGTCTTCCATATTTTCCTCAAATGTGCCTGGAAAGGTGTTATTGGTGTCCTACCATTTCATCTCGATAGCCTTTTCTATGAAAAACTTAATTTCTTCATAGAAAGGCGATCTCATAGACACTTGCTCAATTGCATCTCCAGTTGCACTCTCAATAGTGTCCTTTGACCCTGATCTCTTGAAGGCCATTGTACTTGTAATTTTGAGAGAAGGATGAACACCTGTGATCCCTGGAGGCAAAGAAACACTCATGGAAAGCACAATGTCAGTTTAAAATCAAAACAACTTGAGTATTGACATGCAACAAACCTGGGTGACTGACTGGAAAGATTGCACAATTTTCAGCGGGAGACTAGGAGACTGACTGCCAAAACTATGAAAAGCATAGTCCAGACTATGAACAAGCTGATTGAATGATAAAACTGTGCAATGCACAGTCCAACTTGGCCTCCTGCTGAGGAATGAAACTGCGCATTCTGCAGTTTCAGTCGATAATGACTGCAACTAGCAAATTGGATTTGGGCAATTTCTGCGGGAAGAAAGTCATTGCCTCTAAGAATTACGAAAATCGATCCTGGAGGCTAGTGTTGGGCCAACTTTGCACAATTTCTAGGAGGAAGGCAGAGCCTTCACTCTCAAAAAATGTGCATCGTAAGCTGGGAAAGGTAAGGTCTAAACCAAGGCAGACTAGACTGACCGACAGACGACTGAAAACATGAAAAGCCTACATGCATGGTGAAGTTGAGTGCAAACAAGAGTGAATGATCATGCATGCAAATAGTGAGTGCAGGATTCTGAAAATGAGAAAACAAGCAAGTGTGTGAAGCGAGTCACTGCAACAACGACCGTCATTGTAGAAACAGTGTCATGCATTCGACAATAGTGAGATGCAATGAAAAACTTGAAATAGTGCTTCTACAAGATAACATGCATTAAAACAACAACAAGTGTTCATTGAAACCAAGTAGACAACACTCACACAAACCAAAATATAAAAAATGACAGAAAAGCAACAAAAGACATGAAAAACAGACTTACCTGGAAGAAGATGAGTTGAATGTGCCAAATGCTTCTAGATGCGATGTGGGATGTCAGAGCTCCAAGATCTATCTAAAGATGAGCTTTGAAGCATCAAATAAATAGCTTTGATATGATGTGCATGCCACAAATCTAGGAAAAACGACACTTGGCGGGAGGTTTATAAAATTGCTTTTGCCTGTAACCTTCAACTACTAAAAATGGATCCCTAAAATCTAGGGATGCTTTTTTCTTTTTTTCTTTTACAGGGAAAGCAACCCATGCATGAATATCAAGATTGCTCAGTCCTCGAGGGAACTGGTCAACTTGGGAGCACATGCAACAGACTGCAAGCCTTGGAATGACTTTTGCATAGTTTTTAGGTTGAGCAAGTCTGGTTGTCCCTAAGGCATTGTGCAATTTCTAGACTAAATCCCTGGTTGTTTGTCAGAATTGCGCAAGTTTTGAGAGGAAGCTGAGTGTTGGGCTGAATTGTGTAGTTTCTGGAGGGAAGGTTGCCTAGTTGTTCTGCATATTTCTGGAGAGCAGCAGGCAGCCCAAATGGATTGCACAATTTCCAGAGGGAAGGTTGGTTCCCCTCCATAATTGTGCAATTTTCCAAGTGAACATCACAACCAAAAACTAGCCAAGTTCTGAAACGTTAGTCTGCAGATGGGATACAAACAAGCTGTCACACACAAGCTAATAAGCCACTGAAATTCAACTGAAGCATAAGTACTTGTCAGTGCAAGACTTGTTGCTATGGATGGTTGACAGGGAGTCTCCAAAATGAATCTAAGGAAAAAAATTGGAGAGTGGTTGTAACCACTACAACAAGGTTTCAAATGGATCTGCAAATGTGTGATGCTCAAAACACTGGTTAAGAATATTTTCGAAGATATTCCCACCTAAAATGCACTCTTTTGCTTTCACAATAGCTTTCTTATATTTCTCACTTGTCATATAATATAAAAAACAACATCACATTGAGTCTATCATCAAACTTTAAAACAAGAATTGAGGATCTAAACCATTGTCAAGCATATGGGGTAAAAACTGCAAAAATAAGTGAAATAGTTAGCAACAGGTAGCCATGTCTGAGTCATCGAGAATAAATATGATTTTCTTGTTATCTTCATCAAAGTGGTGGATGTTAAGGCAATAGCCAAATCTATTTTTGCCAATTAAGTGATGAGGACTTAGTTGGGAAGGCATAAACAAAGCATATTTGTTAAATCCTGCAACATATTTACTCTTTATGCTTCTAAACTTGGTTGAAAAAATTCACTATAAATGCATTTTATCTTGTGTTATTGTTCAATTTCTCAGCGACTTTGTCCCAAAACTCTTTGTGAGTCTTGAGACACAATACATATTTCGCATAGCACACACCATGTAAATTGCAATTCACACTGTCTTTTACCACGTAATCAATAATAATATCAACTCTAAAATCCCAATTTATTTCCACACAATTAATGAACTTCCTCTCATAAATATGCATATGCCTGTAATTTCTATTAAAATAAAAATGACTCAGCCTATGCATCCCATTTTGTTGAGTACTTTTAGAAAGTTGTCCCTTATGAGATATGGGCATATACCCTTCAGAAAAAAAAGATAAAATATCGAAAAATATTCATAATTTTGCAAATAGTATTGCATCTCATCTAATTGAGGCCATTTTGCTAAAAAGCCATGTTTCCGATTTTTGAAATTCATCTTCAGTTACTCGGAAAGTCTGCTCGAATTTCAGTGCCTCTACACTACTACGGAATTTGTCAAGATGTTGACTAGATGCTGAGATGATGAGAAATAGTTTCTTCGAAAGGGATCATGGTGATTTGGAAAACCACCTAATATAAATAGTGTATGCTTCAAATGATTTGATTGTATTAATTGTGTTATAGTTGAAAACATGAATTATCATATCCGATGTAGCCACTACAATCTGGTGTTTTCGAGCTATAAATTTTGCAGATATACTGAAAGTTTTTTGACTTTAAAATACTTCGCCAAAGTCTATAATTGATAATTCCATATATAAACACTTCCGGAATAAGCACTTACAACTACCTAATTCCATGATAAGTAATTGATGTCTAAATAAATGAATCAAACTAGAATCTTCAGAAGAAATATTGGAAGAGTACATGCCCATGTTGTGTAAAAATAAAGGTCCCTTTGTTTAAAGAACAATTGAAGTTGTCTAGTCATATTCAAATTCAAGGGACTCAGAAGTTTTTTGGAGGGTTTGAAAACCAGTCATAAAGATCTTTGCAATTACTCATCATTTGTGGGGAGTATGGATTACCAGGAATAGGAGTATTTTTCAGGATAAGGAAACTCCGGGCTCTGTTACAGCAATCCAAAACGTCTCTATCTACTCAAGTATCCCAGAACCTGAGGAGAACAAAACAGCTAGACAAGATAAAGCAGAACAAATAAAAGAGGGCATTCCCTGGGCATATTTTGATGGTGCTTAGTAGAACAATAGGACAGGAGCAGGAATAGTCATTCATTTAAATGCAAATCAATCATTTAAAGCTTCAGTTGGACTAGGCACAGGATCAAATAACTATGCAGAAATGTCAGCCTTGAAACTCCTCCTCTGTTCGCTCATCCAAAGGAACATTTTCACAATGTAGATCTTTGGAGATTCACTTAATGTTATCAATTGGGTTAACGGTCAAAATACTTGCAAAAATCACATATTGAAACCTTTGCTGGAAGAAATTCAGGTCCTAAAAATCTCCTTTAACAGCTTTTCTTTGTGTCATAAAATTCTCCTTTAACAGCTTTTCTTTTCTTTGTGTCATATTTACAGGAATCGTAATGATTCAGCGGACAAACTTTCCTAAATCATAGAAGAAAACTATGAACAGATCCTTATATCGGATCAGCGGCCTCACTCCTAGTTACTCGGTTGCAATCACAATTTTTACTTTATATATATCTCTACTATACATATTTCCTAGACTCTTATTATGAATTTTTGGGAATGAAAAATGCAAAATGGTTAAACTCAGATTTTAAATATCCTTTATATATGGGTTGTTTTCCTCTTATGAGGAGACCCATTAATTTTGATTGATTAGCTGCCTTTTTTTTGAAAGGGTTTTTATGGATTACCACTGGACAGCTTTATGCAACAGGCTAACACTGTTCTCAGCAGCCTTTTCTTATGAACAGGTGGTCTTTTTTAAGGAAGAATAGTTTTGATTGCAGCAACAGTCTTAACACTGTTCTCAGCAGCCTTTTCTTATGAACAGGTGGTCTTTTTTAAGGAAGAATAGTTTTGATTGCAGCAACAGTCTTATATCAACAACAGAAATGCTCAAGCATATGCAACCTTTATCTTTTCAATAAAAAATTTAGCTTTTCTTCCGAAAAAAATTATCGAATACGTAACGTGAAAACAATTTTAAAAAGGCCATACTTCAATGAATTCTAAAGTTTTCACATAACACAACATTTCCATAAGCGTATGGAGCAGACCAGGGTTGTCCTAGGAGTAGTTACGTCGAAAGGAATTTTCGACGTGGAGTTGGATGGGAAAACACTTTTCATCCCAGCTAATCCTAGATCTCTATTTCTGTTCTCCTCCCGGCTAAAATTTGACGCGTGGAAAATTCACCACCTCGAAAAGTCGTTGTCGGACTTTGCTAGGCGAGCATGTTTACTTGAAGAGCAGTTTTATTGGTGTACATGCACTTAGACTAGCTGTGTAGGTGTACATGCACCTAGATTAGCTCCAGTTAACTTATTGCTTGCATGTGGCACATGTACACATTAACACTTAGCTTTAGTTAGCTTTACTGATTGCATGTACAAGCTTTAGTTAGCTTTAGTTATTGCATGCACAACTAAGCTTAACTTAGTTGCTTTTATGTATATATTCTAAACCAATATTGTAGAATCAATGAGGATTTCATTCTTTTCTCAATTCTTACTCGCTTCCTTCCTTCTCTTGCAAGCTTGTTTATTGTTTTGCAAATCTAGATCAGTGCATCTCAAAATCTTACATGGTATCAGAGCACAGGGATTTGTAATCAGTGCACAAGCAATTTTATTTGCAAGTTCAGAAGATTGAAGCAACAATAAAGAATGGAGTCCAAATTGGAGTTTCCACAATCGGCAATTCTCACTCCATATAATTATTTCGAATGGAAGCCAAAGATTCAACTTCATCTCAGAAGTAGAGGCTTATTCGAATAACCAGGAAACGGAAGTTGAACCAACATCGGCAATAGAAAAATCAAGATATTCAATCGCATGGACGAGGCCTTCGGCATCCTATGTTTATCTATTTCTCCGGAACTGCTATTTCATGTTGAATCATGTTCAACTCCAAATGAAGTATGGAAAATTTTGGAAGGATTGTTTGGAGAACAAGATAAAATATGGCAATCTTTTCTCTTTTCTCTTGGTCACAATAAAATTGATTCTTTGCTACTTACGCATGCAAATGAAGAAAGGAGTGTAAAGTTTGACGAATATATTTCGCATGCACCAGTAGATGAAGCTGATTCAGCGAGATCAGACACTGAGGAAAGAAGGAGCTTGACCGATGACCAAGACTCGAACTTGTCACCTGCAACTGGTGGTAAGTCAGTGTCTTCTTATGCTTCTTCTTCGTTAACCGATCAGGCAGAGATGGAATGGAAGGGGAGCGGAATCAGCGTCATCTCCTCCGAGAACATTCGTAGTACTTCTTGCGATGAGGAGAAATCGTGCAAGAAGCTGCCGTCGTCGCAGTACAAGGGCGTCGTCTCGCAGCCCAACAGGCATTGGGGCGCGCAGATTTATGACAAGCATCAGCGTGTGTGGCTTGGCACCTTCAACCAGGGAAAAGACGCCGCCAGGGCCTACGACGAGGAACTCGACCAGAACAACAACGCTAGCTGGAATAAGAGCTCTTCCGACATAACCATGGCTGCCAAGCTCGGAATTCCGAGGGTCAATGTTGAGCTCTGTGCTCCCTATTACACGAATCTATTTCACGCCCTCTGGAGCAAGCTGCCCCGCAACCTGGAGCGGACCAACTCTGGCAGATACATCATTTCCTGTGACGCGAAGCTCACACTTCTCTCGCGCTCTCAAATTCCCTGCAACTTCCCCGATGGGGACGAAAGCGACTGGACGTTCAAAATTTGGGGAGAATTATATGATTTGAACAAGCAAAGTTGGACGACTGTCATCAATACCTTCTACGAATTTGAAGGAGATGATGTGGATGAATTTCAGAAGCGCTATGCAGGCGCCGTCTGGCCCATCAGGCCTCTGCTTCCGGAGTCTTTTCTAAGCGGCAAATATCTCACCACCACAGGCCACAGTCTCGGCGCCGCCCTCGCCACGCTCTGCGCCTTCGACATCCTCTTGAACGGCATCAATAAACCCAACGGCAGAGCCACGCAAATTCCCGCTCATCAAAATCACCAATACCCGCAGGCGAAGCAATCGATGGCGAGACAGGGAAGACTTCAAGCAATACAGGCCCAGCAGGGGCAGAACAAATACAGAAGCGAGCATGATGAAGGCCCCTGGAAAATGACTGCCTTCCAGCGCCTCAATTTCACAGTGGACGCCATTCTTGAATGCCTGAAGAGCTCCAACGTCATCGGCATGGGATCTGTCGGGACCGTTTACAAGGCCGAGATGCCCAATGGCGAGGTAATTGCAGTCAAAAAGCTCTGGAAAAACCAGAAAGAAACCAATCGGAGGCGCCGGGGAGTATTGGCCGAGGTGGATGTTCTTGGCAATGTCCGCCACAGGAACATCGTGAGGCTTCTTGGGTGCTGTTCCAACAATGAAACCACGCTTCTGCTTAGAAGCGTTCTGAAATGTGCGGCCGTTCTCAAAGACGAGTCGGATCATCCGTACATAGGGTTGGGTCTCAGCGGCTCTGCCACGCCTGACCGTAGTTACGCAATAGAGTCACCGTGTCAGCAATCTTGACTTTTTTCTATTTTTGCATTATATTTTTTGACGGGGGTTTTCTTCTTATTGGGTTTTTCCTCTTTCCTCATTTTTATGCATTGTATATGGGTACCTAAAATGGCCGTGTTGCCGGGACTCATTCATTTTGCATCACACTCACCTAAGTTATGCTTAAGGGGGGTATTGGTGTACATGCACTTAGACTAGCTGTGTAGGTGTACATGCACCTAGATTAGCTCCAGTTAACTTATTGCTTGCATGTGGCACATATACACGTTAACACTTAGCTTTAGTTAGCTTTACTGATTGCATGTACAAGCTTTAGTTAGCTTTAGTTATTGCATGCACAACTAAGCTTAACTTAGTTGCTTTTATGTATATATTCTAAACCAATATTGTAGAATCAATGAGGATTTCATTCTTTTCTCAATTCTTGCTCGCTTCCTTCCTTCTCTTGCAAGCTTGTTTATTGTTTTGCAAATCTAGATCAGTGCATCTCAAAATCTTACAAGTTTCTTATGTCTGTAATCTCCATCGGCCATCTCATGGACCACCCCAGGCTCGGGTTATGCGTTCCATGAATTCCATTTTTGCAATAGTTCCCTTGACCTGAATTCGTCTTTGAAAACCCTCCAATATTCTTTGGTGGCTGCAGGCACAACTCCTCCAGTTTCGTGCATTAGATTAGAGAAAACCCAGCAATATTCTTCGGTCACTGCAGGCATGACTCCTCAAGTTTCGTGCAGTAGATTAGAAAAGAAGGCAGTGAACTAACTCTCTTTTTTGGTCATTGTTGGAACTGACGATGCCAAATCCATAATATGCATTGAAAACTGCGATACAAGTTGTGTAGGTGTACACTATTTTTCCCTCGAAGGAGCCGGCAGTGGAGCAAAGGTTGTTTCAGCTCTGTCAAGCCTAGGAGGTTGTTTCGCTTCCTTTGGCTCATTCAATCCTCTAGGAAGATCAGAGACAATTAGTGAGCTATGCGTTAACTATGTTTGACTGTGCAATAGGAAATGGCATCTGTGAGTCCCACGTCAGCTATAAAATGTCAAATCTCACCTACAGGTAAAGTTTCTAAAGGAATTCTGATTACTAGAAAAACAGGGATGGCATTGTTGTCCATTTGCTTTTTCAATCTAGTTTTCATTTCTTTATGATTTTTATAAATGCTAGATATCATTAAAATGTTAGAAGAAAAGTGAGCAACCTATAGACACAAATTGAGCAACTGTGAATAAATCTTTGCAGTTTTCATTCTCCACGTACATTAAGTTCTATATTGTCAAATCCAAGTGTCAGAGTATTTTAATTATAATAATTATCTTACTGATTTCAATATATGTGGTCTATGCATTTTTCTTTAAGACCCCTCAATCCTCCCAAAATGGTCATGCATTAACAATCTACAATTATCAGAGTAAGACTTGGAGGGACTTGGTCTTCACTATCATTACATTGACACCTGCAATACTCTGTCTTTCTGTCTTTGTCATTACATTCATGTCTACATGGATGAAGCATTCAAATTTCATTGTATGAACTCACGTAGGTGTACTTTTTGTTACAATTCAATCTATCTTTCTACTTAGAAGATATCATCAATTTGTAGTCTTCTGACTTTCTAGTGTCCTTTTCAGATATCTCATGTAAACTGCATAAATCTAGGCTTAATGTGTACTGTATACTTTTAGCCATGATAAGTTCATATTGCATACATCTCTTCTTCAATGAACTACATGATTGTGTTTGTCGCTATGGCAAATGATGATATTGCAAATCATTGTGGTTTGATTGCTTATTTTTCTCTTAAGTTTTTACCATAGTTAGCTAATTCTATAAATTATGAAAACACATTCAGATTGACTAGGCCCCTCTTATATCTATAATTCTTCTTGATTGCAACCTACCATGGTAATGCCATTCCAATTGAAGGTTTGAGTTCCCAATTGAAGGTTTGAGTTCCCCCAAAAGACAATTTGACTGTGGATCTTAATAGAAAAAAATTTTAGTGTGGATTTTAATAGAGGAGAAGGGGAGATGTTTTCTTGTGATTTTTAATACAAAAAATGTAGAGAGTTGTTTTTATCTCTAATGGCACAGATGTAATGACAATTGGGACATGGGGATCACTCCACTAAATTCCACTTCAGATGTGACATCCTTGTAGCCATTGTTCCTCATGTCATTTCCAGAGAACTGAGAGGCTCTAGATTAGCCAAATAAGAGGGTACCAAGGGCTTTGCATATGCGGATCACAAAGGCCTTTATCTTGACAGGAAATTTGCAGGCTTTTTGAGAAAAAAATGGAGTCAATCATGGGAAGACTAGAAGCGAGCTTTGTGAATCTGGACAGGGAGGATTTTGACGAGGAGGATTTTGAGTAACTCTGGGTAGGGACAACAAGAATCAACAATGGATTTCAATTTACATGAGATAGATTCCATGGTTGAATTCATTTTTGAAGAAGCTGAAACCACATCGCCTTCAAAAGCCTTATCAGTCTCAGATATGGTTTCATGATCTACAGTTGAATTATGCTAAACCTTTTCTTCTTGAGCTTTCAGCGTTACTCTGCAATTCTTGGTGCCATTGCTACTTTATCTACTAAAGGAATAAAAAAGCATGAAATTGATGATGTTGAGGAATAACAAAAAGGATGACCATATTTACCTGACCACTCACACGTATGAAATGTTGTTTTAATAAAACCACAAATCGTGGACCTCCCCCATTTTTCTAAACTTCAGATGAACAGAGGGGTTCACTTTTTGATCTGAGCCATACAATTTTGAGCAAGGTTGCCAGTCACTGAAAATCTCTAGAACTTTATTACACGCACACTTCCACTATTGATCAAATCTGAGGGTCCATATCTTTCTCGTCAATGACTTCAATGGAAATATCCTCTTTATCTATCCTTCGGCTACAAAAGTTGAAGCCGTTGAAACTAATCAACAACGTGATTATAAAAAAAAATATTAGTGTTATGATCCACGCGATGCCATATCCTGAAACTTTTTCGTATTGCCAATTTCCAACCTTTCAATTTAAACAAGTCTAACCAACCTACACAATTTGAAGGTCATGTTTTTTTTTTTTGCCATACTAGGATATTTATCCTACATACACCAGGTTTACTTTTTGGAAATGATTTATATGAGTAAATATTCATGACTTCGGGTTAGTGTAAGATTTTTGAGATACAAAATAATAAAGCTTGCAAGAGAAGGAAGGAAGCGAGCAAGAATTGAGAAAAGAATGAAATTAATTCTACAATATTAGTTTTAGAATAAATACATAAAAGCAATTAAGTTAAGCTTAGTTGTACATGCAATAACTAAAGCTAAGTGTGCTTTATCTTATGTTAATGTGTGCATGTGCCACATGCAAGCAATAAGTTAACTGGAGCTAATCTAGGTGCATGTACACCAACACAGCTAGTCTAAGTGCATGTACACCAACACCCCCCCTTAAGCATAACTTAGG
Organism: Pinus taeda; assembly: GCA_000404065.3. Classification (NCBI taxonomy): domain Eukaryota; kingdom Viridiplantae; phylum Streptophyta; class Pinopsida; order Pinales; family Pinaceae; genus Pinus; species Pinus taeda. The sequence continues at coordinate 50,203 of APFE030226276.1, read as the reverse complement.
TGAGTGTGATGCAAAATGAATGAGTCTCGGCAACACGGCCATTTTAGGTACCCATATACAATGCATTGGGGAAAAACGGTGTTGGCGATGGAAAAAGGGCTGGTAACGGAGAAAACAACCCGTTTGGCGACAGCGGAACTCCAAGGCCACTGGGTGACGGCAACAGAGACGAAATTGTGAACTGGTGAGCCGGTGATGGCACTGGAAGGACCCGGTTATATGAAGGAATTGGATCGCCCCAATTTGCAGACCACGGAGGCCGGAAAATTTCAGGCTGTTGAGAGCCGACGACGTCGGGCGTGTTGGCCCAGACATGATCGTCGGGCGTCAAAGGCGGCAACTGCGAGAAGAACGACGGTGACGGCAACTGCATGGCGGTGGACGCCATCACGTTCCTGTCGAAATCCGGCAGAGTACGTCCGAAGGCCGACGGCGCCGGAGACGACAGACTTAGCTGCGGAAGTCGAGGGAGAACGAGTCCGCCGTCACCGTTGGTCGCGAAAGACAAAGGCTGCGGCCTGATCTTGTGCAGCCGTGATGATAATGGCGGCGGCGACGACGATCCGTTTCTGTTATCCGATGCAGGTGGCATTCCGGTAAGCCTCTGCACTGCGATTCTGAAGTCGCTTTTGTCGATTTTGAAGTCAGGCGTCTGCTTCTGCTTGATGGCAGTCATCGACTGAATTACCCCGCCGCCACTGCCGCCGCGCTTGATGGATCCCTAGGCGATCTTGCTGGAGCTTCTGTTCACGCCCAGAGCATTATTATTGTTATGATTATTGTTGTTGTAACCGCTGTTGCTACTGACAGAATTTGCGTTCTGCTCCTCCATATTCTCACGGCATGAATATACACACTGCGCTCTGAGTTCTTGGCGTTGCGCACCGCTGAGCTGTTGCATATATATGAAATTCAAGTGCCCAAATCTCTCGTGCCAAATCCTACTTTCTTCATTTGCATGCGTAAGTAGCAAAATAGAATCTGATTGAGGAACAAAATCAGAAATGTATACAGACGAGATTGATCATTTACCTTGTCAGATGCAATCTTCAAATTGGTTTGCATGTCATAAATGCTCACGAAATCTGGGGTAAATTCCACTTTCCTTCTGCTACCTGTGTGTGTCATCTGATACACTGAGAGAAGATTCACAGAAAGCCTTGGAATATGCAAGACATTTTCAAAACTTCCATCTTCGAATTGCACTCTTCCTTGTCCAGTTGCTGCAACTGCAGAATTATCCCCCATGAGAATGGGAGGACCTGAGTATGCATGTAGAGAAGAAAAGGATTCCTTTGAAGAAGCCATATGATGTGAAGCTCCTGAATCGATGATCCATTCTTGTGGTGCAGAATGAAGAGCAATCAAAGCATACCCGTTACCTCTTGGGTCTGGTGCTTTTTCTCCAGACTTCTTCTTAGCATTCTCAGGAAAGTGGTCTCCAAGATTGTGTTGTTGGAGTGTCTGCGCCATAAGATCTATAGTCTTCTTCATGCATGCAGATTCAGGATGAAAACCATGGTGGCAATAATTGCACATTGATTTCCCTTTCGTTCCTTTCCTTTCCTTTGAGCCAGATGATCCATCAGGGGGTTTGGGATGTCCTCCCTTTCTTGGATCAGGATCCTTCTTCCCTTTTCCTTTCTGATGGTCTTTGGAATTTGCCTTTCCTTTTGCATCCACTGTAAGTGCATGCGCTTTGGAATTTTTAAGTGTGCCTATTTTGATGAGGTTATCTTGCTCATGCATCAAAGACTGAATAAAAGAATCCAGTGAGGGCATCTTCCAAGCTGCACCAGTTGCAGATCTGACTGTGTGGAATGTAGAGACGAATACTACATACTCTGGACCAAGTTATGATAAAATGGAAAGAATCAACTGATTTTCTTGCTTGGAATTGTCGATCCCACATCCTTTCAGCTTAACCAACAAGGTTTTATACCTTGTGAAAAAATCTTAATGTTCTCAAAGTTTCTCGGATCTAATGAGTTTAACTCATTTTCGAGAATGTGACCTTGCATTTCATCCTGTTTTCCAAACAATCCTTCCAAAATTTTCCATACTTCATTTGGAGTTGAACATGATTCAACATGAAATAGCAGTTCCGTAGAAATAGATAAACATAGGATGCCGAAGGCTCGTCCATGCGATTGAAATATCTTGTTTTCTCCATTGCCGATGTTGGTTCAACTTCCGTTTCCATGGTTATTCGAAATAAGCCTCTACTTCTGAGATGAAGTTGAATCTTTGGCTTCCATTCAAAATAATTATATGGTGTGAGAATTGTCAATTGTGGAAACTCCAATTTAGACTCCATTCTTTGTTGTTGCTTCAATTTTCTGAACCTGCAAATAAAATTACTTGTTCACTGATTACAAATCCCTAATCTCTGATACCATGTAAGGTTTTTGAGATACACAGATCTAGATCTGCAAAACAATAAACAAGCTTGCAAGTGAATGAAGGAAGCCAGCAAGAATTGAGAAAAGAATGAAATTAATTCTACAATATTAGTTTTAAAATAAATACATAAAATCAACTAAGTAATCTTAGTTGTACATGTAATAACTAAAACTAACTAAAGCTAAGTGTGCTTTATCTTATGTTAATGTGTACATGTGCCACATGCAACCAATAAATTAACTTAAGCTAATCTAGGTGTATGTAGACCAACAAAGCTAGTCTAAATGCATGTACACCCACAGTTAGGCACAAAATGTGACTTGTTAACTTCCTTGACTACTTTTACTTAATTTCTTGGTTAATTGCGCCCTAAGGCGTTAATCTTTGAAATGAACTTTCGTATTGTTCACTTGTCATCACTATGTACTTTTACATTATGTGTTAGACCATTTTTTAATGGTAAGCCATCCGATCATTGAAGTTGAATGTAGTTGGAAGTTGAAGGTAGTTGGAAGAAACATAGCTGAAAGAAACAATTATTGATAACCAAACCGTCATGTTTCTTTTGCCCTGTCTTGTTCGTCACTTCTATCGTTGGAACTCGCAAACTATCACAGGGGGCTGGATAGATATTGTACCTCTACGGAATAATGTAATGGCTTGCATATTAGCCTTGCATATTCCATGTGGAACAGCCTGGATATCCTGCAATTATAACTCGCATAGCGGGTCTGATAACTCTCATATTCAACGGTTTCCGTCCACCTGATCCTCATCCTCCAACAATGGAGAGGGCAGAATAGCGGCTCGGCTCTTCATGTTATTATTGATTAGCGATGCAGCAATAATCTGCGGAAGAGGTCGCCGCAGCGCGCTTATGGTTTCCGGTTGGAACGAAAGGGGAAAATATTCAAATGTCACACGTTTGGGCGTCGTCGCCCTCGATTTCCCATCTGTGGAAGTTGTGGTGACATTCGCAGGGATAACATGCAATTGGTGTTTATTCGCTTCTGTTCTTTCGTCTAATCATCATGTTTATGATGTTTGCCGAATGGTAAATTTGTGAATCTCTGGAAATTTTTAAATGTTTGTGTTTCTCATGAATGTGGCCACGGAGGAGAATAGAGACTAATAATTTTTCCCATCGCTTCAGCCTTGCTCTCTCTTTTATCTTTACACGGATTAAACGAGTCAAAACATTTTGGTTGAACTTCCATTGGCAAATATTTCGTGTGAATAGATTAACAATGAAATACCCAGTTGATTATTTAGCGTTGAGTTTACACTTAAGTAATGGGATATTCATAAATATCCCAGCGGACGCGTGCGTTTTTCTGCCAAATTTGGTGCTCCAGTCAGTGTATCAGTAGTTGTAAAAATCCTCCCGTCTATAATCCTGAGATCTTTGGCCCATTTTCTGTTTGGGTCTCATTCCGTGCTTTACATTTTTCCGTTTATGGATAAAACGACTTTGCAACACTCGTAGGACAGCAACACTATGCAAATTTGGGTCTCATTTCGTGCTTTACATTTTTCCGTTTATGGATAAAATGACTTTGCAACACTCGCTAAGTGAAATAGGTATGTGATAAAATATGTAAGAGGTATGTGAATAAAATTACGTGTTAAAATATATATGTATATGAAATAGTAAACTAACAGATATTTTAACATTAAACGTGTAACTGTTTATTTATTTATTTCTCTAATTCTTGTGACTAAAACTAAATTTCAGATTTATCTGAGACCAAACGCTCGCTTGGTTTCTGGCGGTGACCAAAATGTTTTGGCAAATATGGACAAATCAAGCCAACTTAATAAATGGTTTGAAATGCAGAATGTAAATAATCATGGTTTCCTTTATATATATGATTTTCAATAATCACATTAACATTTAGATTTAGACCGTTATTAATATATTTATTATTATTTTTAATTACTAATAATTATATATTTAGTTTAACCATATAATTTTCAGTAATTAACTTGGCATTTCTATCTAGAGAATTTATGTATTTATTATGATATTCAATGACTAATATTATATTTATATTTTTAGTTTAAGTATATGATTTTCAGTCACTAATTTATAAATGTAATGCGGTTTTCATAATTTTTAATTGGAAACCTATTTTTTATTTTCTTTAAAATTGATGTGAAATAATGGGTCGACTCTTTACTTTACTTACAATAACCTTTTTATTTCTTTAGAGGTGGAATTTTTAAAAATAAGTTTGTTTTTTAGTTTAGTTTTATTTCTTTTAAAATTAAAATAAATATTTTTTTAAAAAATATTTTAATATTTGATATCAACTTTATATATTTTTATATATAAAAAAATGTTAAAGGAAAATATTTTGATGTTGTATAAAATATTTTAATGAATTAATATTAATGTATACTTAAAAATATATTAATAATAAAAAATTTAGTTTAATGTGTTCTCATAAAATGACTCAATGTGCATGTTATGTAATCTCTATTAACATTTAAATACAAATTAAATAAAAAAAAGTTACAAATTATTTTTTGCACTCTAAATATGTCTTTGGGGGTGAAGAAACTCATCTTTTAATGTCAACAAATATTTATCAAATTCAATGAAAAAACATATAGCAAAAACACAAAATTTATATCAAAAAACACAAAATTTAAAATTTATAACCAACGGACTCCAATAAATAAATTTATGTATTAGTATTTGGAATTGTAAATTACAAAGAAACTTACCACTAAAATTTTGGTTTAATGGGTCAATGCTTTATTCCTTTACCATAAAGTAAATAAAAATGGTTGAATTTTGTCAATGTAGAATAAAAAATATGTGTTTGGGCTTGAAGAAACTCCTTATCTTATAATGTCAAGATATATTTATCAAATTTAGCAAAAAATGATATAGCAAAAACAAAAAATTTATACCAAAAAAACACAAAATTCAAAATTTATAACCCACTGACTCCAATAAAAAAATTCATGTATTGATATTTGGAATTGTAAATTGGAGAGAAACTTACCACTAAAATTTTATTTTAATGGGTCAATGCTTTATTCCTTTTCCATAAGGTAAATAAAAAAAGTTGAATTTAGTCAATGTAGAATAAATTATTTAAATTTAAAAGAGTAGAAAATTACATATTATTATAAAATCTTCAGGAAAACTAAAATGTCAGACTCGTAATAACCAACCAACTCCAATAAATAAATTCATGTATTGATATTTGAAATTCTAAATTAGAGAGAAACTTACCACTAAACTTTTGGTTCAATGGCTCAATGTTTTATTCCTTTACCATAAGGTAAATAAAAATGGGTGAATTTTGTCATTGTAGAATAAATTATTTAAATTTAAAAGGGCAGAAAATTACATAAAATGGCAGACTCGTAATAACCAACCGGCTCCAATAAATAAATTAATGTATTGATCTTTGGAATTCTAAATTAGAGAGAAATTTACCACTAAACTTTTGGTTCAATGGCTCAATGTTTTATTCCTTTAGCATAAGGTAAATAAAAATGGTTGAATTTTATCATTGTAGAATAAATTATTTAAATTTAAAAGGGTAGAAAATTACATATTATCACAAAATCGTTTGGAAAACTAAAATGACAACCAACCCACTCCAATAAATAAATTCATTTATTGATATTTGGAATTGTAAATTAGATAGAAAATTACCACTAAAATTCTGGTTCAATTGGTCAATGCTTTATTCTTTTAACATAAGGTAAATAAAAATGGTTGAATTATGTCAATCTAGAATAAATTATTTAAATTTAAAAGCGTAGAAAATTACATATTATCACAAAATCGTTTGGAAAACTATAATGTCCTTTTTGAAAATTGTGAATGATTGTTGCTTTAGTTGTTTTGAGAAGGAATATTGAGCCTAGAGCCTCATTCTAATGATGTGTAACAGTATGTCCATCATTTTGCTTATGTTGGCCAAAATAAAATTTAAAAAAAGCTTTAAAAAATGATAATAATAATAATAACTATACAAAGCATTTAAATAATGTATAGTTGTAAAATAAAATTTTCTCATGTGGGGCCAAAATAAAAAATTTTAAAAACCTAAAATTAAACAAATAAATAAATAACTATACAAAACATTTAAAAAATATATCCTCCTAAAAGAAAGATTTAAATAATGTATGCTCATAAAAGAAAATTGCATGTGAATAAATTGGATCCCTCTCGGCTCATGTTAGATCTGTATTTAAGATGGATCTTATATTTACTATTAATTTATATCACTATAGTTTGTTCATAATGTTGTATTTTTGCTTTAGAGTATTTTACAAAATTGTTCATAAAGAGGAGGGACATCTATGTATGCTAAGAAACAAACCTAGAAGAGAAAGCTCAACTTATAAGTATTTAAGATGGATCTTATATTTACCATTAATTTATATCGCTATAGTTTGTTCATAATGTTGTATTGTTGCTTTTGAGTATTTTACAAAAGTGTTCATAAAAAGGAGGGACATCTATGTATGGTAAGAAACAAACCTAGAAGAGAAAGCTCAACTTATAAGTATTGGCTAACATAAATAAAAACAATCACCCAGTGACATGGACCAATATCAACAAAAAACTTCCTACTCCTGAAGGACAACCTCCCGCTAATGACCAATTATAATACCAATTTTTGTAGATCTAATCCTTGATAAGCCCTGAAATTCTTCAAAAAAAAATGTATCCTTCATCCATTGTCAGGGCCCTCTTTGAGACATAATCCACTTACTGAGTTTTCAAGGAGTTGCAATTCTAACTTGGTTAAAAGCTTTGGTGAAATAGAAATGTATCCTTCATCCATTGTCAGGGCCCTCTTTCAGACATAATCCACTTACTGAGTTTTCAAGGAGTTGCAATTCTAACTTGGTTAAAAGCTTTGGTGAAATAGAATGTTTCAGTGAGCATTCCATTCACGATAAAAGTGATGAAAAAAATGAGGAAAGGTAGATTTTAGAAGTAGGATCCTTTCCTTCCAACTGTGAATAGAAAGTGCTTGTAGAGAAGAGAACCCTTAGATCCACTTGATCACACACATAGAATCATGGAAAACCTGAAGGACCTTAACACCATATGAAGAAAAAACAAAAAGTAATTATGATATTGCAATCAATTCTATAATCGTGTTTCAATATTTTCCTGTGTTTATGTTGAGATGGAATGTATATTCTATAAGATTTTTAGGTTTCATTCTAACCTACAAAGATGCCCTTCAAACTAGAAGGTTCCAACTTGGTCATTTTCTCATCTGGAATATGAATGTAGATAGGACATCTAGAAAACTCAAATATGTGTTACTTGATGATTTTAAATTCCTCGATTAATGTCTTATCCTTCAAAATTTTGTGAGGATACCTATTCAAAATATAGACAATGATAAGACATGTTTATACATGGAGACACATGAGAAGAACTAGATCATGAATCATGGATTTGACTATTTTATGATAGATATGTTCCTCTTCTTCACAACCCTAATCTACTGAGGATTGTAGGTAACTATAAACGTTTTCTTGATTCTTTCTTTCATGAAAGGTATCAAACTCGTTTGCGGTATATTCTTCTCCATTGTCGTACCTTAACAACTTAATCTTTATACCTATTTGATTTTCTACAAGACCCATAAACTCTTGAAACTTCTCAAAGTCCTTGTCCTTGGTTTCCATGAATTAAGTCCATGACTTCCTAGAAGAATCATCAATAAAATATTCGTAGTAAATGTTACTTGATAAGGAAGTTGAAGACATGTGCTTACATACATTTGAGTGGATTGGGTCAGAAACCCATCTTGACCTATGTTCACTCCTAGGAAAACATCCTTCACATGCTTGCCAAGTGCACAACCCTTGCACACTCCTTTCTTGTCAGCCTTGAATATTTGCAATCCCCACACCATGTTCTTCAATATTGACAACATTCACTAGAGAAAGTGACCTAGTCTATTTTGTCGAAGCTCATAGAAGTTGTCACTATCATGCCCCAAAGTTATTATAGGATTCCCTTTGAAATTTAGGATGAGGACTTGTTGATATTCAAATTTAGTCGTATATGTAAGCTCTATCATCACTAAAACTGGAAAGAGATTTTTAGTTATGATAGGTACATACAAAACATCAATAGCTTAATAATATTAAGGATATAATTTGATGGATCCTACTCTTGCAATTGGATACGTGGCATCATCACCAAGTTCTACTAAAGGTACTCTTGTTAGAGTTTTTATGTTTGCAGGCTCCAGTGTCCACACAACAGTCGACATTAGACATGATGTCAGATGATAGGCATCAGACTACTGAGAAGTGTATCTCAAGATTGGATGAAATCTCATCCACTTGAGTTGATGCTTTTGCACTCCTTGTAAGTCACTTATGGCGTTAATTTGATCTAGAACCATATGAGGGTGAAGGGTTCCGTTTGGATGAGGAAATGAAAGACAAAATTCTGGTCTAGGATGCAATTTTTAATTAAAGTAAGCTCTTGGATTGAGCACTTGGGAATGAAGTTGTGCATGTATTTGGTTTGAATAGATTATTTGATCGTATTACATTTAACATTTAGATTTATTTTTCATTCAAATTTGACTATAGTTAGATGACCTAACATATCAGATTTTTGTTTCGTTTATGCTCTTCTTCCATATGTGCTACCGACTTACAACGTTTCCTTTGCAGCATCTGGTGTAAATGCTAGTCTAATCGTAAGTTGTCTTAATTTAGAGATTGGGCATGTAGCCCACTTTTTTCTAGAACTAGCACAACTTACCAAACACTACTTTCTACCAAAATATGAATTTTTCACATTTATAGAAAAAACATTATGTGTTATCAATGCCTAAACCAAAAAGGTCCATGTCGGCCTTTGAATTTGGAAACATTGGAAGAGGCTACAATGAATCCTCTGAAGTAGTGCCATAAATATTGAAGGAGGAGGACTTTATCCAGCTAAGGGTTGTAACAATTTTCTACGTGGGAAACATCGGGACCACACTTAGTAAAGGACTCATTCTCTAGAGCAATTATCTCTTGGTTTTCAAAGAACAAGGAGCATGTTTATAATGGTATTATAAATGACATCCAAAAAAAAGTTTAAGAACATAAGGAAGCTAGCATTTTCTAAGTAAACATAGAAAAAAAGTCAAAACATTTATCTAGGTCGTTTTGAGTTACAACACCAGGTACATTCTTGTACCAAATATGTCAAAGCCAAGGTACCAAACCCAAAAAAACTCCAATTTATAGGCTCACACCCCCCATTGTCTTGTGCACAGTTGGTGCACCCCTTATCTACACCTTGTTGTTCAGGTTTTTCCACCACCTCTAAGGCATCTTACTATTAAACATAATCGGTCTTGACCCTGTGGCTCCAAGAGCTCTACTACCCTTTCGGGTCTCTAGGAACCCTCCAGGATTTCATTTTGACTCTATCAAACTCCATCATCTAGGCTGACATCCCCCGTCAACATGTGCCCAAGTGGTGCACCCCTTTCACTGCACCTACAATACCTCAGGTCTCATGACACCACCTCCATGGCATATTACCATCGAACAAGGACGGTCTTCGCTCTTGGACTCTAGGAGTCTTACTATCGTCGTGGGTATTCTTTGTTTAACTAGCTCATTGAATAACTGGGTGTCTGTTGAATAAGGACAAAAACCCCCTTTATAAACATATGCCCCCCACCCCCCATGCTTCCCCCAAATTTTTTTAATATTATAATATAATCTTTCCTTAAGATGCATTTTCTTGTTGTAAAGTCATGGATCCCTCATATTATTTTTTCTCAATTTGTCAATGGCCATTATGTGTTTATTAATATGCATGAATTAAACATATTTATCACACCATGCCTTCCAACCTCATAACATATAAGAGCATAACCACATGGGCACACTAGCCCCAACACATAAACACACATACACACGGGCATACCACCCCAAAAGAAACTCTTGGCTCGCTAACCTAATGTCACCTATACAAGCATATTATAATCTATGGGATCCCAATTGAGAGTGTTACAGCTACAAGTTTGGTATTTCGAGGTGCCTTCTTAAGGATGAAACCACACACACACACACCCATATGGTATATCCCCTATTTCATGAATGTTGAGATGGAGGGCCACTATAATATCCTAGGTTTGACCCCTAGAATATAATATGTTAAATTGGGAATTATTCAAATGATGAGGTTATATGAAGGGATTCAATCAATGTGAGTTCATTTATAATGGTCTACGATGTATTTTAAGTGTTCCTAGTGTGGATCTCAAGGTGAAGACTAGAAAATGTGTGTTAGTCACCATGGTGGAATAGAATTATGGTGTATTATATTATCTAAAAGCATTAATAAAATGGATATACATAATAATATGAATGCACCAAAAAAAAGTCTTAAGAAGGAACAAGAGAACCATGATAATAGAAGAGGGGAAGGGAAGGTTGGGTGCATGGGTGATATGAGTTCAGACTTGTACTATGAAGGTACAACCTTTCTTTCCCATGCTTTCTTACAAACATTTCCCATTCATGCTTGACTTGAAGATACTTTACATGTTTATCCATGCTTCTTGGGAAAGTTTCACTTGTCGTACACTTTCTAAAAACTAGTATTTACCCTTATTCATGGATCACTCTCCATTCTTACACTACTCCATTCAAACCGGAGAATTCCTCTCCCATTCAAATTTTCCTTGGTGTGAAGAAACATATTTGAAGTGACAAGAGAATCTCATGAAGTCATGAGGTGAGATCTCATGGAAGTTAGGGACTTATTGTTGATAATTTGAGGAGGGAAAAGCATAGTTTTTATGATAAAATTGTGGCTAGAATGTCCCCAATAGTTGAAGAAAACACCACAAACCCACAACCTTGTTGGTGGTTTGCAACCCTGTTACTACTCCTCATGGATATTTTCAACCAAATGTTTCTCCTCTAAGTTATTCAAAATCATTTCTATTATGTGTAAGACTAGAGAAGAATCAATATTTCATTTTTTATTGAATTATTGCTTCCTAAGGAAGGTTTTGGATGTAATTCATTTCTTGACATGTGGAAAGGGAAATTGTTGGGGCTAAACACTATGAAAAGGCTATATCTCTAGTTTGAGGATCCTAAAGTTAAATATCATATTAATATTCCTTATTTTGTACCATGGGCATTGCGTATCTATCAGGGTACTATTATTCCCTGCACCTCACACCACCCACCCACTCCCTTGAATTAAAAAAAAAAACAAAGAAATTCTCTCAAAATTATTTTACTATCCCATAATGTTAATCCTCTATATGATATTAGGATTGTTTATATAAAAAAATCTAATACTTATGGATATTCTGATGGAGCTTATCAAGCGAACCATATGGTTCATCGAGTTGGTATTGCATTATTTGATTGTTCCCATTTTTCCTTCGTCACAAGATTGGTTTGAGGTGAGTTTGTTGTGTACAAGTAACTAGGTAGAACTTAGTGATCTTACATTCCTTCTTAGGAAACCTAATTTTAAATTTCCGTCATGCATCTAAGAGGACCCTATCTATAGAAATTATACAATAGTTTGTTAAAATAGTTCGTCACAAATATATTTTGTATAAGTGTTTCTTTTGAATATCTCTTAAAACAACTTCTTTTTATTTTTAGGTGGACCAAGGAATATTATCCTTCTAGAAAGCATAAATAAGAGACAAAAGGATATTTCTACATTTTAATGGAAATTAGAAAGAAAGCTTACCATTTGATCAGGCTTTAATCTTCACCTAGGTTTTACACATTGTTGTTGTTAGAAAATTATATATTACATAGCAATGGAACACATACAATATTGCATAAACACAAACACAAAAAATTCATAAAATAAGAGAGACACAGATATTCATGATTCACCCAATTTGGGCTACACCCATGGAGAAATATCTAGTCCTTCCTTTTATATTGTCCAACAAAATGAAGAGATACAACCTACAGCAGATCCGTTGTAATTTCCTCTTCACTCTCACTCAATATCCTCTCTCTTTCTTTCTTAGAATACACATATCCACAACTACAATACAATTCCCTCATATAGAGTGAGGGGTTTCCTTCTAGGGAAAAAAACCTAAATTAAACATAACTTTTACTATCAGATTATCCTCCTAATGAACAACTCAGATTGACTACGAAATTACAACATTTTACAAGGCAATTTTACATCTATTTTTTAGCTTTGGGGGCACTGCCCCCGAACCCTTGCATGAAGGGTTGTACAGTATTCCTAGGGTATACTTTCAGTTGAAGCAAAATCCTCTGAATAAAGAAGATAATTAGGCTCCACACCCAACAATCTCCCACTTGGATACTGATTATAGAACCTCTATTGTTGCTTCATTTGCTGGACAATGGCTCCACTTTGGACCTAGTTGTTTCTCATATTCATCATCATACTTGAAGACCAATTGAAGCTTATGAGAATCTCAGTTTCCCCCTGGTTACAACTTTTGTTAACATATCTGCAGGATTTTGGCTAGTGTGTATCTTTTCCAACTTCAATTGTCCATCTTCCAACACTGATCATATGAAGTGGTACTTGAGTTGTATATGTTTAGTCATGGAATTAAATGTTGAGTTCTTTGCAAGATGAATGGCACTCTGACTATCACTGTATAACGTGCCCAACTCTTGCTTCTTACCTAACTCATCCAAAAAAAATTGTAACCAAATCATTTCTTTACTAGCCTCTATATCAGCAACATACTCTGCTTCAGCCGTTGAGAGCGAAACAACACTCTGCAATTTTGAAACCCAACTAACAATTGTTCCACCTATAGCAAACATATACCCTATGGTTTTCCTCTTGTTATCTTTATCACCTACCATATCTACATCAACATATCCCTATAGAGCAATGTTTGAACCACCAAAGCATAATTCTTGATATGTGGTACATCTCAAATACCTGAGAATCCGCTTCACTGTCATCCAATGTTATTTTCCTGGATTGTTCATGTACCTACTTACAACTCCCATTGCATGTGCAATATTAGGCCTTGTGTAGACCATTGCATACATTAAGCTTCCAAATGTTGTTGCATATGGAACTTTAGACATATAATACATCTCTTCCTGAGCCTTGGGACACATCTCCTTACTTAGTTTGAAATAGCTAGCCAAAGGTGTACTAGCTGGTTTTGCATTCTACATAATAAATATTTCCAACACCTTTTGTATGTACTCACTTTGATACAATGTTAATTTGCGATTTTTCCTGTCTCTACTTACTCTCATACCAAGTATTTGTTTTGTAGCACCAAATACTTCATTGCAAATGAATTTTCCAATCTTCTTTTGAGCACATTTATTTCTTGCATGTTAGAAACTGTAACAAGAATTTCATTTACATACACTGAAAATATAATATAGTTTCTATCATTTTTCCTTTTGAGATAAACACGATGATCAGAGTGACATCTAGTATAGCTTTGTTCAGACACAAACCTGTCAAATTTTTGATACCACTGCCTTGGAGCCTTTTTTAATCCATACACACTCTTCTTCAACTTGCACACTAATTTATCCTTCTCTTTGACCTGATATCCTTGTGGTTGTTGCATATACATCTCTTCCTCCAAATCCCCATGGAGAAAGGTTGTATTTACATCTAGTTGCTCAAGATGCAAATCTTCTTTTGCTACTAGACTTCAAATAGTTCTTATTGAAGTCATTTTAACAACAGAAAAAAATATCTCATCAAAGTCTATACCTTCTTTCTGTGCAAACCCCTTCACCACAAGTCTAGCTTTATACATTTTTCTACCTCCATATTCTTCCTTCAACCTGTAAACCCATTTATTCTGCAATATTGTTTTACCTACATGCAACCTGACTAAGTCCCAAGTCTAGTTAGGTACCAAGGAATCCATACCTTCTTTCATGGCTAGCTCCCACTTCTTCCTGGTTTCTACCTACACTTCTTCTTCATAACATTTTGGTTCACCAGAATTAGTCAACAATACATAATATAATTAAGGAGAGTATCGTTCAGGGGGTCTACTTACCCTGGTAGATATTCTAACACCACTTTCAGGTGTTTGAGGCACCTTTACTTTTTCTGTGATCTCATCAATGGTTGTGTATTCTCTGTTTTATTTTTCTTGTTTCTTTTCCTACATCTGATCGTTATACAAAACCTTTTAATTGAATATGACATCTCTACTCCTAATGATTTTTTTATTTTCATAATCATATAAGTGACAACTAAAATCATTAACATCATATCCAATAAAGGTCCATTTATTTGATTTTGCCTCAATCTTTGTTCTATTTTCTTTATTAATGTGGACAAAGGCTTCACAACCAAAAGTATTTAAAAATGAGTAGTTTACCTTTTTCCCTATCCATGCCTCCACTGGAATACCTCCATCAAAGTAAATTGAATTCCCTTTGTTTATTAGATAAAAAAATATATATATCTATAACATCTACCCAAAATTGTAAAGGCAATCATGCATACAATCTCATGCACCTTGCACACTCCATGATTGTCTTGTTCATCATTTTTGACACACCAATTTCTTGTGTTGTTCCTGGAATTGTCTTCTCTCTATGAATTTCATTCTTTGAATAGTGCTTATCAAACTCATTTTTTCAAGTTTTACCTCCATTGTTTGATCTGAGACACTTCAACCTTTTTTCTGTCTCATTTTCAACCAAATATTTCCATTTCTTCGAAGTATCAAATACATCAGATTTATTTTGAATGCAATAAATCCATGTTTTTCTAGTTGCATCATCAATAAAAGTAACATAATAATGAGAGCCACCGAGAGATGATATCTGAGAAGGTCTCCATACATTTTTATGCACAAGATCTAATTCTTTCTTTTCTTTTATTTCCCAACTCTCAAGAATCTGACTCTCTTTTGTTTTCGATAAACACAATTCTCAGAAAATTCCAAATCAACATGCTCCAAACCTGCAACAAACTTATTGAGTGAATAATATTGATCCCCTTCTCACTCATGTGTTCAAGCCTATGATGCCACAATGTTGTATCTTCTCTTGTAGAGGTTAAAGCATTAACATAATTAAAAATACCATTGCATATAAAATGTACCAACCTTTTCTCCTTTTGCTATTACTAGGGCTCCTTTAGTGACCTTCCAAGTTTTATCTGTAAAAGTAGTTACACAACCTTCACCTCCAAACTTCCCTGTTGAAATTAAATTTTTCTTTAGATCTGGAACATGCCTTACCTCATTCAATAGCCATTGGTTTCCATTATGGTGTTTTATGAAAACTTTACCCATTCCAATGATTTTATAGGGTTTATCATCACTCAAACAAACCTTTCCAAAGTCTCCTTGAACATAATCATGAAAATGTTTCCTATCAAGTGTGGCATGGAATGAGGCTCCTAAATCTACCACCCAATCATCAATAATATTTTATAATGAAAGAAACAAATCATCTTGCAACACATAACCTATCACATTCACTTCATGATTGTTTTCTTGTTGCGCATCTCCTTCTTTTACCTTCCAAGACTTATAGTATTTCTTCAAGCATCCTTTCTTCTCGCATTTCCAACACACTATCCCTGATATGGAATTGGATCTTCATTTCCTTGAGTTACTGTGATATATTCAGCTCTTTCCTCTTTCCATTTTTCTTCCCCTAGTCTCTGTAGTCAAAGCATTACCTGATGTCTCACCAGATCTTTTCCATTGCATTTCCTCACTAAGAATTTCACTGACAACATCATCAAACTTTAAATTACTAGATCTAGCGACAAAGTTACTAATGGACATAAATAAACCATTCCAACTTTCTGGCAATGAGCACAGAAATAACAGAGCCCTAAATTCATTTAAATGATCAGCAATAAATCCACCTTCTGAAATCTTCATATTAAATAAATGTTTCATAAGAAATTCCTTATTTGAGGTAAAGAGTTTTTCATATGGTTTGGCCAATGTCGATATTAAACCCTTTGTTTTTGTTACCTTTGAAATATTAAATGCTACCGACGTCACTAGGCACAATCATGTTGTTCCAAGTGCCTTTATGTTAAGAATATCCCATTATGTGTCTATCATACTCGTCGACTTCTTTGTCTTTCCTCTCAATGGTAGGTACAGATATTTATGATACAGATAATATTCCATCTGCATCTTCCACATCAAATAGTTTTGGCCATTAATTTTTTTGACCCTAAACCTACCATCTTTCGTCGTTTCTCCCATTCAAACCATGAACCCTTCTCTCCTATGCGTTTATTAGCCAAATAGACCATCGACTCTGATACGAGTTGTTAGAAAATTATATATTACAGAGTAATGGAACACATAAAATATTGTAGAAACACAAACACATAAAATGTATAAAACAAGAGAGACACAGATATACATGATTCACCCAATTTAGGTTATGTCCATGGAGAAACAATTAGTCCCTCCTTTTATATTAGCTAGTAAAATGAAGAGAGAACCTACAACAGATCCGTTGTAATTTCATATATAGTGAGGGGTTTCCTTCTAGGGAAAAAAAAAAACCTAAATTAAACATAACTTCTACCGTCAAATCATCCACCTAATGAACGGCTTAGACTGACTATGAAATTACAACATTTTACAAGGAAATTTTACATCTATTTTTTAGCTTTGGGGGTGCTGCCCATGAACCCCTGTAGGAGGGGGACAAGTCCCCCCCCGCATGGAGGGGTGTACAATCTTCCTGGGGTATACATTCAGGTGAAACAAAGGCCTCTAAATAAAGAAGATAATCAAGCTCCACACCAAATAGTTGCATAAGCTACTAATTTGATCACAATATTAGGATACCTAAAAGGAAAATTAGAAACCTAAGTTTCTCTTTTTGTGCGACCATCATTTCTTATGTGGATAATGTTATCTGTTTATCACTGTTTTTTCCATTCTTTCTCATAAAACCTCCTCTTCTAGAATCATTAGAAGGTCCCTAGGTTGAAGTAAAGATATCACACTTTGCACCGAGTTGCTCAATATATAGAAATATAGTTGCCAAAATATTCAAAGAAATAGTAATTTTTCAACGAAAAGTAAGAAAAAATTCCATTAATCAAAATGACACATTTGAACTGTAATCACAATGCAATTCCATTAACTGGACTATAATTTGTTGTACATGTTTCCTATAGGCAGTCCTTGGCTGCAAAAACTACACCAAGAAACCAACTCAACCAACCTTTAGGATCAAGTTGGCTCTTGAACTACAGGGGGCTCCCTCAGTGGTTATGAGACTTTGTTTAGCATTGTTCACCTGTCATTGAACGACATCCTTTGAAACACAATGGCCAGATTTATGGTTTTAATTGGGGGTGGTTGGCGATCATTGACAATCTCTATCCATGATTAAAGGCCTCTCTCACAGGGTCCCTTTAGAATGTGTCAGCTTCCAATCTGACAGAATGAATTATCTTTTCAAGGATTATGATAGAATAATGTAAGGGGATTCCTAATAATTAAATAGCCAGATAGACTTCTTATCAATTAGGGAAATTTGGATACGTGTAGAATATTTCTACAACACAACAAAACACACTGCAGAGTATTCAAGAAGGCCAAACTGAAACCAATTCTAAGAGGAGCTATTTCCAATAGATAGTCCAATAAACTAATATCCTTCTAAAGGTTATGATTTTGCATGGGATTTAATAATAGATTGATACTCAATCTACACTTACCCATACCTTCCTATAAAAGCTTTGAACATGTGTAGAAATAATATGAAACACTAGAAAGAGATATTAGAAAACAAAAAATTCTATCAAACTAGAGCTGGAAAGCTTTCATTATAAATCCTATAATAGAAGCTATTACAAAGTGAATAGCCTTGGTATCAAAATCCCACACCTATCATATCAATTGATGAAGTATTCATACAACTTATTACAACATATCTTGATTTAAAATATCAAGAATTGTTACAAATATCTCAAACTGTGTTACACAAATAGAACTGAAATATAGGACATTAAAAACTTTTGAATCTAATTGGAACTATCTTTGTGTGTTGCGGGTGACAAAGAAGATAAATTCAAATTTGATAGAAACTCTTAGTGGATGAGGTGGCCTCCAAGTCACTAATTGTCTTTAAGCATTTTCCTCCCAAATTTCTGAAATCAGGTCCTATAATCCCTTTGTATATCCCAAACAATAATATATGTTAGAAAACTAAGAGATTTTTTTTGTACATGAGGATGTTGGCAACAAAAACATCTTTCATGTTTTGAAAATTCATTTCCACATGCTCTAAAACCACATTTGAAAATGCTGATTAAAAACAGTAAAATTCGGGAAACTATGGCTGCAAATCTTCATCAGAATCTCCCAAACCATAATAGATGTTAGAAATATGAGAGAGGTTTTTCTACATGAGGATGTTACCAAAAAAAACCTATTTCCATTTTTGAAAATTCGTTCTCAGGTGTTTTTAAACCATGTTTTAATTGACTATGTTGTATAGAAGACAAAACATAGTTTTAATTGATTATGAAACGAACATATGACATGGAGGCAGGAGGAGACATGGAGGTGGGAGATAATGTGGAAACACATGGTTGGTGGAAATTGATGTGACCGAGGGTAAATAGATGTTGGTAGGAAGGAGACTGTTAGGTAGTTTTCGGGGGTGGGGAGGCGGGTGGTATCTGGTTTTGAGAGGGGGGTGGGGTGGGGGTGCGAATTAATAATAGGACGCCACGTCGCATGGGGCCCATGAAAAGAGATACCGCTTTTCGGACACCCCCCTACCATTAACATGAAAATGGATGAGTGGGTGTTAAATGGTTTCCTTGTCATTGATCTGGCGGGGAAGATCTTAATCGTGAAAAAGCACATGAACTTTTGTGAAAGAAACAAGATGTCTTGTCAATCTTCGATCATAGATTAAAAACTGATTTAAACTTTATTACATCATTTAATCATGTTTAAATTCATGATTAACTAAATCAACCAGCTAATGAAAATTAAATTTACATTTTTGAGGGTGCATTTACTCTTGCAAACACATTTATTATTTCTAAACTACTAAAACCTATTATATTAGCAAATTTAAATTATCCAAACTAATCATGTTAGAACATAATCGTAATATAATTCCAATAATAGACTTCACTGAAAATTACATTCCATGCACACACATTGTGTTGAGATATCAAAAAACTACCAAAAAATAAAGTGAGCTCATATAAGTATATAAAAAACGATGGACATAATGATTGTTTATGCTGCTACAATAACAAAGAACACCATAATAACCTTGATAGAAACCATAAGAACAATGCCTTCATTAACAAACCACTTTTATCGATGATCACACATGTTTATTGCTCCACATATCTTGCACATCCACCTCCATTGGATGTTTCTTCACAAAGTAGAACATCAACAACCCTTTCAACATCTGACCGATAAGTTATGGTAAAGCTTTGAAACTAAGAAGTAATGTTATTTTCTTCTCTATGAAGGTATTTTAGATTTTGACTCCTAACTTGGTAAATTTTGGTCATTTTATTTCTCTCAGTTCCAAATTAGTATAAATGATAATGTCATTTGCACCATAATTACACATTGATGTTAGCCCATCAACTAGGGAAATATAATAAGCCTCATTATTTGTGGTTATGTTGTAGAGGCTACAACCACCCTCCAAAATTTTGCCGTGGCTCCGTTTTGGAGCCTCCCTACCAACCCTCCTTAGTAGCATTTCTTGCACTATCAAGTACATAGGCTTCATTGGTTTTTCAGCAGATTGTCAGCCTATGCATGTTAGTTTTCTTCATTCCCCTCACAGGTTTCCACTCCAGACTTGGGCCAACTGCGGCTGAGCAACTCCCTCAGAAAATTGCACAATTCTCAAGGAGAACCAGCCTTCCCTCCAGAAATTGGGCAAATCTATTGGGCGGCTTGTTGGGCCCAGAAATTGTGCAATTCAGTCAAACAACCTTCCTCAAGAAAATTGCCCAATCTAGCCCAACAGTGCAGCTCAGCCCAGAAATTACACAATTCTAGGTAGTAGTCAGCTGCTCCTCCCAAAAATTGCACAATTCCTCTTGACAACCAGCTCAGCTCCTCCCAAAAATTGCGCAAAAACCCCTCTCAGTCAAGCAGGCTATTGCATGTGCCTTCAAGTTGACCGGTTCCACCCAGGACACAGAAAACTTGACTTGCATGCATGGGCTACTTTTTACTGAAATAGCAAAAAGCAACATGCAAAAAGCATCCCAAGATTTTTTGGATCTATTTTTAGTAGTTGGAGGTTACATGCAAATATTGTTTTAGAAACTTTCCTCCAAGTGTCACTTTTTCCTAGATTTGTGGAATGCACGTCATGAGCCTCAAACTTATTTATCCCATGCTTCATAGCTCATTCTTCACATCGATCTTGGAGCTCTGGAATCCCACAACACATCCAGGAGTCTTTGACACAATTATCTTATCTATTACTGGGTAAGTTCGCTTTACTTGTCTTTTGTAGCATTTCTCTCGTTTTTGTGTTTTGGCGTGTGTCTGTGTTGTCTGCTTTATTTATGTGAAAACTTATTGTTGTTTGCATGCATGTTATCCTATACAAGCACCATTTCAATTTCTGTTTGCATTTCACTACTGTCACATGCATGACACTGTTTTGCACAAACAATGACCAATTCGGTGACTCGTTTCACACACATGCATGTTTTTCCATTTTTTGAATCTTGCATTCATGCATGATCATTCACTCTTTCTTACACTTAGTATTTCCATGCATTCACATCTTCATATGCTTCCATTTTCTCATCGGCGGGTCTGGGCAACCTTGTCCCAGACTCTTACCTTACCCGGACAACATTGTGTAATTTAGAGAGGGAAGGATCTGCCTTCCTCCAAGAAAATGTGCAAATCTATCCAGTCAATGCCCTCCAGTATTTATTTGCGTAATTCTAAGTGGAAGTGTCTGTTGTCCCAAAAAATTGCACAATGCAGTCCCTGCGCTTGCATCACTTGCCAACTGAAATTGCGCATTACACAATCTCAGCACCCAGCAGGCCAATCTGCATTGTGCATTGCACAATCCAGCAATCAAACAGCCTCCTGACAATCCAGACAACCTTTTTTGTAGTTCTGGCAGTCAATCTCCCAGCCTCCCAGTGAAAATTGTGGAATACTTACCAGTAGTTCCCCAAGTATGTTGCATGTCAGTCCTCAAGTTTGCTTTGGTTTTAACTGATAGATTTCTTTCCATGCATGTCACCATGTCTCCATATATATTAGGTGTTCATGCATCTCTCAGCAATTCAGGATCAATGGCCTCTAAGAGAGCAAGGTCAAAGGACACCGAGGGAATCGCAACTGGAGAAGAAGTCGAGTGAGTGTCTATGAGTTTGCTGATATACAAAGACACCAAGCTGATAGTAGATAAAGACATCAAGATGAAAAGGTAAGAGGTCAATGGTGTATTCTCAAGCACATTTGGGGAATATCTCAAAGACCATAATTCTATGTAAACATTCATAATTCTGGCCTGTATCGAATTGCATACAGGTATCCCACATTCCCATGTGCAGAAATGATACATTGGATCGTCTCGCACACTGATTATGAGACAATGGTATTGAGTAGTGTCAGTAGGACAGAGACTGCTACCTTCAAGGCACAAGGATATCATCAAATGTACCACTTTCCTAAGCTAATGATCATCATGGATACGCCCTTCAGCATGCCTGACAGCAATGCCAACTCCAGAGATATATTGAAGAAGTGGGTGAATGAGCTAGCCAAATTCAGGATGACACCCAAAAATATTTACAAGACGAAGATACTCTGGAAGGCATATCAGTACTTGGTCATCTTTATATCTCGCTTTTTATGGCCAATAGAGCACATAGACCTTCTGTTTAGTCAATTTAGTGTCCTAAATTGATTGCATGAATTATCAACTGAGTTTTGTATACTGATAAAGTGTGATGCACTATATGTGCTTAGTTAACTTTTCTCTTACTTCGTTGTTTTGTATTTTTATGTTGTTTTGGGGGTTTTCGTTCTTTTATGTCTAAGAATATACAATCTATGAGAGATTTAAATGGATCTAATGAATTTTAAAGGAAATGGGAGGTTCCTAAGTTAGTATAATCTCCTAAAATGGACCAAGAACTATTGACTAGTTAGAACCTAATAAGAAAACGAAGCATCTATCTTATCTTATCATTAGTCCTAATCCATGGATCTAATTCCTATAACTAGAAGTGATATTGATGTAGAAGGTAACTTAGTAATTGCATTCATTTAAACATTCAACCATTCAATTTTGGAATATGATGGAATCAATATCCTTGAAATGATTTTTTGGAATGTCAAGTGATGCAACTAAGTAAGGACCTAAAAGTAGAAAAGAAAAGGTAAAAGCATGTAAAACTAACAATGTACTGAGTAAATTCAATCACTTTGCATGAATGCTATATTTAACCATTTAAGTTAGGATCATCATCATTTTGAAATGTTTTTTTAGAACATCTATTAACACAATTAATTGACAGTTCTGTTCTAAGAAAATGAATAAAAAAACAATAAGAAAACTAAGCAATTGTGTATTCTTATTACTTCGATCTTCATTTAGTTTTGAAACAAAGTCATTTTTCATAAAATATCTTAGAAGAACAAGGCTGCAAAATTGTGATTTTATCCTTGACTATTGGTTAAAAATTGAAATGAAACATCATTCTAAATTAAAGAAAACAAACTTGTTGAAAACAAAGTAATAAAAATTAAAATAAAAACAACAAGTGAAAAACCTCCTTCAGTGTAGGGGCCCTCTGCAACTGATGTGGCTGGAATGCTAGTTATTTAAAGATGCACTTTAAACCATCATTGACAAAATGAAGTTTGTATTATGAACAAAACAAAGTTTGAATACAGAGTATCAACAAAAATCCTATAATTCCTTCTAGATTCTAACTACCTCTCGGTTTCATACAACCGATATTAATAGGAAAATAATATAACTGTTTAAGAGAAAAACTTGCTACAAGTGGCTTAATTCAAATTGTAATAGGACTATTTAACTTTTGATCAGCTATAGGTGGCTTAATTCGAATTAACTCTTCAACCAAACTGTTAGACTCTTGATTAGCTACGAAAGAGAAAATCAAGATTCCTACTGCTTCTAGATGACATATTTGACTCCATCTTTGACCATGACTTTAGGCACACTTTTTTGCCGATCTAGACCGAGTGAATAGGATATAATCCATGTGGAAATTCCCATGTGGCCCAGTTCTTCATTTGACACCTGTAACCTGCCAAACCATGAGAGTAGCTACGAAATCCATAGTTAGTTGCAGAATATGCTGCATTCTGTAGGTAATTTGCAAAAATATATTAAAATTTCAAGAACATGAAAATATAATATGGTGATCATTTTAATGCTTTCCTAA
Source organism: Pinus taeda (assembly GCA_000404065.3). Lineage (NCBI taxonomy): Eukaryota > Viridiplantae > Streptophyta > Pinopsida > Pinales > Pinaceae > Pinus > Pinus taeda. Next base: position 26,370 of record APFE030226276.1, on the reverse strand, counting down.
GACAAAACCTAGCATTTATCATTGATTGGGTTTGTATTCTTATGAGAAAATGAGAGAAAAAGGTGAGAAAAAATGTCCAGGAGAAGGTAATTCTGAGGTTCAACATACCCCCACTGCAAAATCATTGCATGTCCTCATGCAATTTTCCAAAAATGTGAGTTCTTCTTCTGTAATGCATTTGCTCAGACACCTCTGCTAGTACATCCAATTTTCTTATTTTTCTCTTCTTTGAAGTGACTGTCATTTTGGGTTTTCTCATAAGAAGACTGTACTTGAGGTTAATGATTGTTATGTTCAGAATCTTATTCTTTCTTTTCAACTTCTTGTTTTTCTTATACCATAGTCCTAGATGCAGAATGGTATTATCATGAATCGCCTTGTCCAATTTATTTTGTTGCTTCAAGGTTTCATTGTCTTGTTTGATATATGTTTTAAATATCTCTAATTCATAAATTTCTTGTTTGAGAGAGTCAGCTAGAGGTTCTTGTGGATTGACAGAAGGTTCTAGGTTCATTGAGGCACTTCTCTTCTCCATTGATTCTATATAATCATATATTTATTGCGGCACTGGGTCTATGCCTGGAGATCTTATGCTTGGGCTACCTTCAAAATGATGATCAGGAGAATTTTGAGGACTGTGTGTAGAAGGGATGTTAACAGGAGATGTTTTTGGAGTTTCCTAGTATAAGTTTAAAACTTTGTCCCTTTTGACGATGTTCTCTTTACCAAACCTTGGAGTCTAGAGCTTCTTCTAGGTTGTAGATGATTTATATTCACCTCGTCTATGACCTTTTTCTCATTTCTTATTTTTCCTCTTGCCCTGATTTTCTTCCTTATTTTTGTCAGTTCTTCAGAGATTAATTTTTCATCATCTTTCCGTAATGAAGACTCAAGTCTGCGTTTAATAGTTATATCAGCCTTCTTTCTTCTGCTTCTTCTAACATTATCTTCTTTAGGTGACTCTTGTGCTTCTTGGAAATGGTTTCTAATGAAGAAATTATCCCAGGTATCTCCTATGCCTTTTAAATGAAACTCAATCAGTAACTTTATCAACCCATGATGATACATGGTTGTATCTATGAACTGTGTTTTACTTTTCAGATTTGAGGCCATCCTTCTTAAACTATTTAGCAGGAAGAAAGGAAGATTGATTTCTCCGTTTTCTAGGAAATTCATTAGTAAACGAATATGGTAGACATACATGCAACTGATTCTCCCTTCGCAGGTGATAAATTTCTATAATATCAAAAGCATGTTCCTCCACTTACTTTTAAGAGCTAAAATGGGAATTCCTTTTCTAAAAACAGAGCCATTCATACCTGGGTTTCTGAGTATTACTTTCCATGATTCATTGTGGAATTCCTTGTTTTTGAACCATCTTTCACCATGCCTTGGAAGTTTTGTAGCCATGGTTATGAATGACTCAGTTACTGCAAACTTAATATCTCCAATTTCTACCTCTATGCCATCAAAATATCTAGCAAAGGATTTTGTAATATCCTTATGAAAACCATCAAATTTCTCCATGAATTTGAGCCATCAAGCCTTCTGCAACATTTCCTTGAGCTGTGGGTACCCTTCCATGTACTTTTCTTCTATCGGTTCTGATCTGTCAATTAGCCCCATGCGTTCTACCATGCAGAGTTCTTTAATCTTCATAATTACCCTTCCTAGTTTATGAAATGGACTGACTACGAAATGGTGAAAGGAACTGCGGGTTTGTATGAAATAAGTAGATGGTAGGGGTTTTGGAGAAACGTGGACAAGTATGTCACATTGTATTCATGACCATTAAAAACAATGAGGGAGTTAATTATGGACCGTTATGTGACAAAATAGGGAGGATGTGGTGGATATACAGTACGATGGAGATTGTAATAAAATCAAATGATGATTCGTCAAGGAAACATATGAATACCCATATTATATATTCGTTATGTTCTAACCTTGCTATTTAAAATAAATTTTTGCAGTTTACCTCTTAGAACTTAACCTTTTCGTTTGTTGTTTTCTTTGATGTTGATCTTCAGATACACCTTTTAGCATATCGGTCTTCAAAAGAAATATTCTTCATTTCCCTGCAATCATTATTTGTTTGGAACAGAGCTGCGGAATGAGATATGGCTATAGAATCAAATTAGTTGTAGAACATGATTAAAATGAAGTATGGCTATGGAACATGAATGTGAAATGAAATGGAAATGGAATATAACAGTGAAAGGGAATGAAAATGAAGTGAGATGAAATGAAATGAAACAAATTTGCCAAATAGGAACTGCAAATGAATGTAGTTTTATGATACTACTTATTACAAAAGAAAATAGGACATCTAAAATGTCAGAAATCTCTGATTTTCACCCTGTATTTCCTGTATAAGTATGCCAATCAACTATTAGTTTTCATATATATATATAATATATATATATATATATATATATATAGGAAAAACTAAATTAGTGGAGAAGAAGAATTCTTCTTCGCCAACTTCATTTCAGTGTTATCTTGGAAAATTCTAACAAAATCCTCTCTTGAAATTGGCTTATGATATATATTTAACTGATGACCATTCACAAGAAGAGGTACCTTTATTTCATCTATTGTCCTTATTCTCACTACTCCATTATTAAAGACTTATTCAATCTCATATGGCCCAGCCCAATGCGTCTGAAACTTCCCTTAAAAATCTTTGAATTTTGAATCGAACAAAAGTACCTAATCCCCTGCTTGAAACTTCTTCTCCTTCATATACTTATCACGCCATTTAGCCCTTTGTTGTTGGACTAAACTGGTTGTTTGAACTGCATCTTGCTTGATTTCATCAAGCTCATTGAGTTGCTCCAATCTATGCTTTTGTGCTTCTAATAAATCCAGTCCCAATTAGACTGCCATCTTAAAGGTTCTGATTTGAAGCTTTATAGGGAACATGACTTGCTTCCCATAAAAACGATCATAGGGAGTATGTCCTGTTGTGTTCCTCCATGTATTTTTGTAGGCCCATAAGGCTTTAGGAAGCCTTTCTACCCAATCTCTTCTGTGTAGATGTACAGTCTTAGTGAGAATTCTTCCAATCACCTTATTAGTAGATTGAACTTGACCATGGTAAGGAGTAGACTTTCTCTGTTTTATCTTGTATTCTTCCACAAGTCTCTCCACCATTTTAGATGTAAATTGAGATCCTTGATCTGTCACAATTTCTCTTGGAACACCGAAACGAGTGAAGATGTCCTCAAAAAGAAAATTAACTACAAATTTTTCATTAGAAAAAGGTAATGTTTTAGCCTCTACCCATTTGGTGACATAATCAGTGCATACCAAAATATACTTCTTTTGTTTAGATGGAAGATTAATTGGTCCAAAAAAATCCAAGGCCCATTTTTCAAAAGGTTCAATGAGTACCTGAGTTTATAGTGGCATTTCATCTGAAGGGGCAGGTTTCCCTACCCTTTGGCAGCTATCACGCTTTTTGAAATATTCTTTGGCATCTCTAAATATGAAGGGCCAATAATATCCTAAATGAAGGATTTTATAGGTTGTCCTCTTGTAAGCAAAGTGTCCACCACAAGGTTCATCATGACATGCCTTAAGAATTTCAGGCATTTAATCTTCTCGAACACATCTTCTGATCATGAGATCTGGCCCTGTTTTATATAATTCATTAGTAATCCATGAGTAACTTGCACTTGTTTGAATGAATTTTCTTTTCTCCTTAGGAAAAAAATGTGAAGGTAATTTTCCTGTGACTAGGTAATTAGCAATATCTGCAAACCAAGGGTTTTGGGTAGTTACTGCAAAAAGATATCCATCAGGAAATTTATCTTCAGCTGGAGTGTCATCTTTGATATTTTCAATTCTAGACAAGAAATCAACAACTGTGTTTTGTTTTCCAAGCCTATCTAGAATAGTGATGTTGAATTTTTGTAGGAGTAATAACCATAATAACCATCTTGCAACTCTACCATTAGTAATAGGTTTATTCATTAAGTACCTAATTGCATAGTGATCTGTATGAACAAAGGTTCGGTAGCCTGTTATGTAATGTCTGAATTTTTTGATAGCATGAACAACGGCTAATAATTCCTTTTTAGTTACAGTGTAATTTAACTCAGTGGGAGTCAAATTCTTGCTTGTGTAATAGATGGCATAAGGGATCAAATCTTTTTGTCCTAATACATCTCCTAGAGTTGTATTTGAAGCATCTGTTGAAATATGAAAAGGTAGTTTCCAATTTTGACCTCTTAAGATGCATGCCTCGGAGATTTTTGCTTTTGAAGTGTCAAATGCCAACTGGCAATCAGAATTCCAATTGAATTGAAAATCTTTGGTGAGTAATTTGAAGAGTGGGGATGCTAGTTTAGTGAATTTTTCTATAAACCTTCTATAGTATCCTGTGAATCCTAGAAAACTTCCAACATCCTTTTGACAACTTGGAATTCATAATTTAGAGATGACTTCAACTTTAGCTTTATCAACCTTAATTCCATCTCCTGAAATGTGATGTCCTAAAACAATCCCTTCTGTAAACATCATAAAAAAAAATTCATGGCTTAGTGGAAGGTTTACCTCCTTACATATTTTAAGAACTTTTTCCAAAATTTATAAAGCTTCTTCAAATGTATTCCCATAAACTATAAAGTCATCCATGGCTTAGTGAAAGGTTTACCTCCTTACATATTTTAAGAACTTTTTCCAAAATTTATAAAGCTTCTTCAAATGTATTCCCATAAACTATAAAGTCATCCATATAGACCTCTAAACAATCATGTATTAGATCAAAAAAAAATCTGAGTACTGCTCTTTGGAATGTTGCAGGTGCATTGCACAACCCAAAAGGGAGTACTTGGTAGGCATAAGTTCCCCATGGGTAGGTGAATGTGGTTTTATCTTGATCTTTAGGTGCTACCTAAATTTGATTGTAACCACTAAATCCATCCAAAAATGAGAAATATTTCTTACCTACTAATGTATCTAACATTTGACCTATAAAGGGAAAAAGAAAATGATCTTTCATGGTATATTTATTCAATTCTTGATAATAAATACATACCCTCCATTTACCATTATTTTTAGGCACAATCAATAGAGGTGAAACCCACTGGCTGTCTACAATTGGGTAAATGAGGTTTACAATCAGCGATTTTTGCAACTCCTCTTTCACAATTTCCCTAAGATTTAGATTCATCCTTCTTTGACGTTGTCTGATAGGTTTACAATTTTCCTCAATGTAGATGTGATGTATACAAGTCTTAGGAATAATTCCTTTCATGTCAGTGTATTCCCATGCATATGTAGAAGAATGTTGCTGTAAAGTTTTGATTAGCTTTTCATGTTGTGATTTTTCCAGGTTATTGTTTATGTTCAATGTTTTCCATAGAAAGATTTCAACTATAGGGCTACCAAATTCTTCCACAGAATAAAGAGACATTTTCCTAGATGACAAATATTGAATATTGGATTTTTCTTGAAATTGATCATGTTCATACTCTGGAGATGATTCAAAATTTTCCATTATATTTAAGATTTGACTATCTTCACTAATGGTTGAAATAGTAAAGAGAGGTTGAATATCATTTTCATCATCAATCCATTCTTTCTCATCTATATTTGTGATTGTTCTTGCTGGAGGATATATAGTGAATTTCTTAGTTGAATTACCATCAAAGATATACATATCACCAGATCTACAGTTAATGAAAGCATCAGCTATAGCCAGCCAAGGTCTTCCTAATATTGGTGGATGTCCTCCTAGATTGTTCTTTGGGGTTAGGATCATAAAATCAACAAGGTATTCCTAAGAGTATAAGGACGCTGAAATATCTTCTAACACACCACCTAGTTTGATTAAAGATCTATCTACCAATTGCAGTAATGTAGGTGTATAAAGAAGATTGGAAAGTTTGAGTTGTTCCATTGTTTGTTTGCTCATGATGTTTATTGTTGCTCCCAAATCAATCAGTGTATTTAGAATTTCAACTCCATTGATGTGTGTTTTTACAACTGGACTTCCTGGATCTACATATTTTTGTATGGCAATTTTTCCCATCATTATGTCTGCTATTTTTCCTGCTAGCTAAATTCTTTTTACTTCTTTTGTTTTTCTTTCTGTTTTCTTCATCCTCAACTCCTTTATTGTTTTAGCTAGAATTTGGATCTCCTTAATGGCTTGTAACAAATGGATTTTGATACAAACATTTTTCAATTCATCTAGAAAATCATAATTAGGCAACATAATATGCTTTTCTACCCCTCTATCAACTTGTAACCCTTCTGGAAAAGGAGGTGTAGAAGTGGATACTGGTGCTTACTTTATGATATGAGTTGAGTTGATTGGTTCTTCCTGTTTTTCATTTTCAATATTCTAGTTTTGAGAAGATGTTCCTTCATAACTTTTATTTTTTGTAGAGAATCTTCCTCAGAATTGTCTTGTTCTTGAATAACTACAAAAGGCTTTTTCTTTTCTAATATCCTACCAGATCTCAGTTGGACATAATTGAGATCTAATGGAGCGATCATATAAGTTGGAAATTTTTGTCCTTCCACCATATAGGTATTATGAGGATTTTTATTGTTGGGGTTTGGTAATGGTTGGGCAGGTAACTGCTTTGGTCTCTTTGAAAATGAAAGTGAAAGTTGAGGGTTTTGGTTTTGAAGTTGGGGTTGTTGATTTTGTTGAAGAATTTGTTGGGGAGGATAGTTTGGATATGGTGGAGGATATTGATACTATGGAGAGAATCTTCCATAAGGATTTTTCTTTCCTTGAGCCCAAGGTTGAGTTTGAGATTGAGATTGAGGCCAAGGTTGCCACCAAGAGTTCCAATTTGGTGGGGGTTGCATATACATTTGGTTGTTAAAACCTTGATTTTGTTGCCACTGCCAAGGTCTTTTAGAGACAAAGCAAAGAGATTTTGTTGGATTTGAAATTGTTTCCTCTTGGAAATCAGCCTTAAGACTAGGAATTGAAGGACAACTTTTGGTCTCATGGTTTTATGAACAAATCACACATGTCTTTGTGATTTTTTCATCCAAAGGGCATTCTCCTAAAGTGTGCTTCTTTCTGCATTTGGGATAGAAAATAGCCAAAGCATCAGTCTCGGCATTCTGCTTGTTTTGTAACTTAAGGGTGCCTATCTGTTCACTAAGGCTCCCTAGAATATCTGTTTTAAATTCGTCAAGCATGTTTCCAATTTCTACCCTACTCATTGATCCAGTTGCAGATTTATTCACTCTAACAAGAGAAGGATCTCTTGGACCTTTTCCAGTTTTGGACTTTCCTCTTGAGAGAAGAACACATAATTCTCCAATTTCACTTAATGGGAGTTGAGAGATATCTCCCTTCCCCATCATGTTAAGCGTATCTATCCACTCATCTCTAATGGCTTTTAATAAAAGAGCTTTTAAAGTATCTTGGTCTAAGTTATCCATTTTTTCTCTTTTTAAGTTATAGTTGAATCTTTCAATTAATTCATCCAAGTTTTCATCCTCTCTTTGCATCATTTTGAACACTTCATCTTTGTGATTGATAGGCATGCAATAATCCAAATACCTGTCAAAAAACACTTTCTTAATGTCATTCCATGTTCTAATAAACTGAGTGACCAATCCCATGAACCATTTTAAAAAGGCTCTTTTCAATGTTGAAGAAAACAATTTGAGTTTTTGAGAGTCTTGAAAATAATCGTAAGTTCTACACAAGACTTCAATTCAAAAGGTTTCAGGATCTTCACTTTTTAACCCATGAAAATTTGGGAGGATAGAAGGTGAGATTTTTTTCATTATGGCATTTGTTTCTTCATCAACTATAGGGAATCCAAAAGAATTATCAACTTCCCTATTTCATCTACCTCTTCCATTATTTCCTCTACCTTCTCCATTATTTCCTCTACCTCCTCCTCTTCCAAATAGTGAAAATTCTCCACCCTCTGCTTCTTCTACCATTATAGTTTCTTCAGAGTTAATATAAGATTCAACCTGTAAGGTTAATTTCTCTTCCTCTGGCTCCTTTATCAATAATATGTGGAAGAAAGGTTCTACTTCTTCTCCTCCACTAGGTATTCTTAATTATTCAACTAAAATATGTTCTCCTGTAGAGGTGAAAAAGGCTACTCCCTCTGTTGGAGATCCAAGATTTTCTTCCTCTAGGACTACCTCAGTAGATGAAGTAGGAGATCCTCTTGATTGAATTTCTGACCTTAGAACTTCAGGAGGTCTGTGGCTATGAATATAAATTTTAGATGGAGGTGTATCTCTTCTTAGTCTTGGTGGAGTAGGTGGTGTTGTAGGAATTGAACTCCTGCCTCTAGCTATGAATCTACCCCTAGAGTCTCTTTCTCTACGCATATCATTTTTTTTTTTGGATGTAAGAGATGAAGTTACCTAAATACACTTCCCTGGCAGTGGCACCAAAATTTTTAGTCAATTTAGTGTCCTAAATTTATTGCTTGAATTATCAACCAAGGTTTGTAGACTAATGAAGTGTCATGCACTATATGTGCTTAGCTAACTTTTCTCTTACTTCATTGTTTTGTATTTTTATGTTTGTTTTGTGGGTTTATGTCCTTTGATGTCTAAGAATATACAATCTATGAGATACTTGAATGGATCTAATGAATTTTAAATGAAAGGGGAGGTTTGTAAGTTATTCTAATCTCCTAAAATGGACCAAGAACTATTGACTAGTTAGAACCTAATATAAAAATAGAGCATCTATCTTATCTTTTCATTATTCCTAATCCATGGATCTAATTCCTATAACCAGAAGCGATATTGATGTAGAAGGTAACTCAGTAATTGCATTCATTTAAATATTCAACCTTTCAATTTTGGAATATGATGCAATTAATCTCCTTGAATTGATTTTTTGGAATGTCAAGTGATGCAACTAAGGACCTGAAAGCAGAAAAGAAAAGGTAAAAGCATGTAAAAATCACAATGTACCGAGTAAATACAATCATTGTATGAATTAGATATTTAACCATTTGAGTTAGGATCATCATCATTTTGAAATGGTTTTTTGAGAACATATATCAACACAGTTAATTGACAGTTATGTTCTAAGAAAATGAATAAAAAACAATAATAAAACTAAGCAATTGTGTATTCTTATTACTTCAATCTTCATTTAGTTTTGAAACAAAGTCATTTTTCATAAAATATCTCAGAAGAACAAGGTTGCACTATTGCGATTTTATCCTTACACTATTGGTTAAAAAATTAAATGAAACATCATTCTAAATTAAAGAAAACGAACTTGTTGGAAACAAAGTAATAGAAATTAAACCGAAAACAAGTGAAAAACCCCCTTTAGTGTAGGGGCCCTCTGCAACTGATGTGGATGGAATGCTAGTTAGTTAAAGATGCACTTTAAACTGTCATTGACAAAATGAAGTTTGTATTATAAACAAAAGAAAGTCTGAATACAGTGTATCAACAAAAAGCCTGTAATTCCTTCTAGCTTCTAACTACCTTTCGGTTTCATGTAACTGATATTTATAGGAAAATAACATAATTGTTTAAGATAAAAACTTGCTACAAGTGGCTTAATTCGAATTGTAATAGGACTGTTTAACTTCTGATCAGCTACAAGTGGCTTAATTCAAATTAACTCTTCAACAAAACTACTAGACTCTTGATTAGCTACGAAAGAGAAAATCAAGATTCCTATTGCTTCTAGATAATGTATTTGACTCCATATTTGACCATGACTTTAGGCATGCTTTTCTGTCGATCTCGATCGAGTGAATAGGATAGAATCCATGTGGAGATGATTCTGGAAATGCCCATGTGGCCCAGTTCTTCATTTGACACCTGTAACGTACCAAACCATGAGAGTAGCTATGGAATCCACAGTTAGTTGTAGAATAGGTTGTGTTCTATAGATAATTTGCAAAAATCTATTAAAATAGCAACAACATGAAAATATAATATGGTGATCATTTTAATTCTTTCCTAAGACAAAACCTAGCATTTATCATTGATTGGGTCTGTAGTCTTATGAGAAAATGAGAGAAAAAGCTGAGAACATATGTCAAGGAGAGGTTAATTCTGAGGTTCAACACCTTCCCTTAGATTTGGGTGATTGCATTAGATGAACTGTCCAGTGAAGGAAAAGCTTGCAACTGGTCTGACATGTTAGCTCACAAGCTAAAGGAATAGGTAATAGGAGCTTGGTAGCCACCCAAAGGTCAGGAAGCAAAAATCTACATGTTCGCTTACATATTGGATGCAATTTGTGACCGCCAACAGTTCCTAGGCTTGAAGTGGGGATGGAAATCAGTAAAAACCTCTATGAGCACTTATTGTGAGTTGTTTTCCAAATGCAGCTTCTGAGGGGTCATCACACAGTTGTCAGACCATTTTTTCACCCCGGTGTACAAGATGATATTTGAGCAGGATCCACATTACATGTCGAAGGAAGAAATGGAGACACTAATCAACATAGAAGATTGGTATGCCTCACCTATTGGCACCTTCATACAGATGTACAGTGTAGAGAAGCCTCCGCATTTTTTGCCAAATGTTTCCACAAACAAGCTCATCATGTAAGAAGTGTCATACCACATCTCGATAAGGCTGTAAACTAGGATGCACCAGAAGAAGAAGGCACCTTGGCCCACTCTTCCATTGTGGATTGGGTTATACGAGATAGATAAGCTCAAGCATGCAGATCCCGAGATACAATAGTTCAAGAAATTTACTTTCAACACCCAAAGATTCAATCTGTATGACCCGCATTGTTTTTTGAAGGATCACTGCATGAGAATATAGTTTTAGTGGATCCACAGGGCATGTCATTAGGCTGAGGAAGACCCATGGAAATATTTTCATAGCTTCTGGAGGCCTAATGAACCAGTCAGCATCGTGGTGGAATGGTTAGTGAAGCAACATCCAGGAGAGCACCAACAGAGGTAAACATATCGGCGTGTGAAAAAGGCAAGAGAAATATTTTCGAAAGTGTAGAGGTAGAACAAAGTTGCAAGTTCAGAGTAGACCCACTTGTGCATAAAGAAGCTTTGGAAATAGAGGCGAAGAGGAAACAACGTGACAAGAGGACCACACAAAGGTAAAGAGAAAAACAGAGGATGGAGGAAACAGTGAAGGAGTTGCATGAATTTAAGGAGAAAATCTAGAAGGAACAAGTGTTGTGTAGATAGGAGAAGGAAGCACAATAGGGACAGATACAACAGGGGGTACAACATGCACATATTGATGAAATTTTTCCCATACAGGTAGTAGACTCATCCGAGCAGCTGGCGCAAAGCAGACAACGTGAGCAGTTGCAGGAGCAGGACTTTGTTCAAGAGATTGAACGAGTACTTGAGCAGATGGATACAGAGATGGAGCAGTTAGATTTATAGCAAACCATCGACCTCATGCCTTACCACCAAGAGGTTCATCCACCGACTTCACTGGATCGGGAAGCACAGCAGGTCCCAAGCGACCAAGGAGATAATGGGATCCTTGGAGACAATCTGAAAGAAGAAATGCACAACATACCATTCGACGAGTCGCAACAAAGAGTTGCGCAATCACTCAGAATGTCTACTCTCGATGACCACACATCTCCTGCACAGTTTGAGGAACGATTGACCATATCTAGCATGCACAAGCATCTAGCAGCATTGGCTGATGCTACTACAGAATATGACGAAGCCACTAGCTCGAATGTTCGCTTCTCGATAATAAAGAACGAGTGAATGACTAAGGAGTTACAAATGGCCAAGCATGGAGGAGAATTGGATATAGCATCCACCCGAGCAGAGTTGAAGAAGGTGATACTGGATGAAGTATCATCCCTTGAGACATTCATGTGGGCGTTGTATTCTAGGTTAGGTATTGTGCATAAAGTAGTTTTCCATCTCAATGGTTGGCAGCAGCTATGTTCTAGGAGAGCATGTATCTTGTCAAACTTGCAAGTTGTTATCGATTACATGAAAACATGGAAAATGAGGTACAAGGGAGCCCTGTTACACTTGCCCAAGATGATGAAGCCCAGAGCGTTGATTTGAAGGCATGCATCCATAGTCAAATTTAGAACTATCAAGAACTCCCACAGCTCATCACTAGTTTGCAAGCTTCCCATGCACGGGTATTCAGAAGCATGGATGTTGTTGTGCAAGCACATGCGATCCCATATATTGGGACACTCATTGAGGCAAAGACAAAGGCACAATTTTTAATGGAACTAGACTCATACTTTGATGAGTTGATGCACATAGCCACCAACACAGACTTGGAAATCAGTGCAAACACTATGCATTAGTATGTCGTTGCTCTAGCCGCACTCAAGACAATGATACACATGTTATCAAACGAGTTGGATGGAGGAGCCAAAGAAGTGTACCCCGATGCAACAGAGGCAAGAGCTCGTTTCCAGAAGGATGTCACCACAGAGTACACAGACACCATGGTGGACTACCGAGCATGGCATCAGTTCGCCACTGTCAACCATCATGAGGATTTCAAAGAGTTGGTCTTCCCATAGTTTTCTGATTCATAGTGATGTCTTGCATGGCTTTCTCAAGCCTATTTCATCTCACATGATTACATGTGCAGATTGTATGCAACATCTTCTCAAGTGGAATTTCAAGTATCGATAGATTAATGTAAGGGTCATAGAGTAGTTGAAGAATCATGAGGGTAGATGACCAGTCACAAAGGGGAATGTCAAGGGTCACCCCACCCTTTTCTATATATAGTACCTCATAACTCATTGTATATGGTTTTGGTCAGCCAAGCTTTCGATAAGAGTATCTTAGAGAAATCTTGGAGAGTATTGTAATGAGCTTTGGCTTATCCATAATGCAAAGCTAGTACATCTCTTTGGAGGAGCACGCGACAGTGACTGTAACGCTCCACTATCGAGGCTAGTGGTTGGTCTTGGTTATACTGTATGATTGGAACTTTCACTTTTTAATATAATAGAGCTAGCATGTTTCATGCATATGTTGTTATTGTATTTCAACTATCTTGGTTAATCTAATGATATTTGTATATGTTTTCTTATGCATGCATGTATGGACTCTTTCAGTATAAGTATGTATGAATCTTACTGAGATATGTTGTTGGTTTAACCATCACTTTGGATTGTTAGCTTACTTGCTTTCCATTTTGTGATGCATCTTCGCTCTTGTGTTCCATTCCAAGCCACGTGCTTTCACAAGTTTCCAAAGGGTGCACTCACCCCACTTTCTTTGTGTTAGAACCTTTCATGCACCTTCCTTGGCTTGCTGCACATGTCACACCCTTGCTACCAAGAGAGACATCTTACTTGCCTCTACACACAACCGCGGTCAAGGCTATACCATATGACCCATTGTTGGGACTCCTACACCAAATGGTCTGAGGTCTAGTTGGGACTTTTTACTGGGGAGATCCCCTCACATGTTGGCGGGTCTAGCACTATCAACATTTTTGGCACTAGAAGGAGGGCTATATGACAAGCTATGTCCTCTCATCCTATTTTGAACCTTTGCACATCTATCATGGATTCCACTACACTCATCCCTCCATGATGTTTTGCATATGATGAACCTCTCAACACGAGGGAGTTTTTTGATCTCTTGTCTGAATTCACATAAGATGGTGAAGGCAAAGTGGCATGGTCTATGTACTTACAAGACTTCTTTTCCATGCTTGAAAAGGTAGATGAATTCTTACAAGACTTCTTTTCCATGCTTGAAAAGGTAGATGAATTCTCTGATGAAGAGGCCAACCTATTGCTTTCATACACACTTAGCAAATCCCCACTATGGTGGTGCTGGAGTTTGCCTCCCGGTAGCTTGCACTCACTTGAGTAGTTATGTGATCTCATTGAATCTACTTTCCATCATTTTGATATAGAACCTCTTAAAAAAAATGTTAAAACAACGGAAGGCCCCACATGAATCACCTATGGAATTTTGGGACCACTTCGGTGTGTTGCAGTTTCAAGCTCTAAGAAGTCAGATAAAATTCCAGTATCTCATGGACAGATTTGAGTATTGCCTTTCCAAATCTGTCAATCCTAAAAGAAAGTTTAAGCCCAAGCCCTTCTCATCATACTTCGGTGATGGAGCTGTGAAATCATAAACAAATAGGGTCACTATCATAATTGACTCTCAGTCGTCCCCTCATCAAATAGCTCCACCACCGCAAAGTGATGTGGGAGAACATGCACACACATCCATTCAGCCGTCACATCCTCCCAACACCACTTCTCTCATTTTTCTCACAAAATTGGTTGCAAATCCTGTGGGTTATCACATGTATTTTGTACCTCAACCTCCATCTTCATATTCTGATGATCCTCTGAATTGCATTGTCTTGTGTTCTTCCATTCCAGACTCTAAACCTACTGTGAACTAGGATCAAGCCATTGATGGATTTGGTGTTGCACAACCAACCTGCATTGTCATTCATGAGGAGTATGACTAGGAGCTTGAGCATCAGCCCTCGGCAAAGGATGACTCCCTTCTGTCTGAGCCTCCTCCATTCTTTCTTGATACCTTTGGTGATTCTACCATCCTTTATTTTGCATATGTATCTCCATCTAAGGATGCGCCCATTGTTGAACACACTGGATGTTAGTCCATCATTAGACAATAGAGAGGAAAAATCATTCGTTGAAGATCCACTTGATTTTTCATCTACCATTTCTATTAACACAGAGGGTGAATTTTTCCTCTTCTCATCTACCCTTCTATTTGATTCATCAGATCATGAGGATGTCAATGAAATCATTGATTTTGTTGATCATACCTGTCTTGATCTATTTACTCCCGTATTCGATCACGATGATGATTCTATCGCAGTTGATTTTTCCAAACCACATATTTATGATGACCTATCCGTCGATGAATTCGAAACCCCACAAATTGTTGAGGCACATCATCTCGAGATGATGGTTATGCTAGGTCCTCGCTATTGTAAGGTTGGTTTCACTTCCAGTCAAGACATTTTTGAAACACCCAAGGCTCATAATCACTCATCTGCATGCATTGAAGATCAATCTCACACACAAATTATGCTTCCTCCACTCGAAGTACACGATCCCATTGCTCATGCATTGGAGGAATCTTATATAGCAAGCACATGTGCACAACACAAGTTATCTTTGTTTCTTTTTCTTTCTTGCATGTCATAGTCAAGAGTATGCATATGCTTAATGGTTGCATGCACTTTCGCGCAACATCATGGTAAGTCTGCAGATTGCATGTCATGCACTTGCCCTCACTTATGTTTTGTCGACACGTTTAAACTCAGAGTATGTTTGTCTTCATTGTTATATATTTCATGTTTGTTGGCTCACACAACTATGTTGTTCGTGAACCATTCCTTCACCAACATGGGTCAACCAATGCGCTGGTGGCTGCATTGGAAGTATTGCTTCACATGAGCAGACCCATGCTACGTTAGCTTAGGAGTAGGAGTAGTGTTTGCTTTTGGTTAGTTTGTTTGCATGCTTGTTTGCTTATTACTTTGTTCATTTGTTTTCTTGCCTTCTTGTTTCTTACTCACTTTGCTTATGCATTCACTTCTACTTTTTCTTGATTTTGTTGTTTGTCTTCTTGATTACGTTTGTAGGTTAGTTTCGCATGAACCATGTGCGACTCTTGAAACAAGCTAGGTAAAGTACAAGAGGACTTGTGCAATTATCAATACTTGGTTATCTTTCATCCTGCCTATGTATGGAGAACTTGTTATCTTCAGTCCATGATACGTCGATGGAAAAGAGGTATTGTTTGAATTGAACCTTGTTGAAAGCACAATGCTTGTGCGCTAACTAGTGTCGCCTACTCTAGTCAGTTGTTTTTGGGTTAATCCTTATCAGCTTAGTCAAGTAGAGTAAGGTGAGGGGGGAAACCTTAAAAAGCATGTCGGAGGTATATATAAACTACTTCTGTCAAGGAACAACCTCTTCTCCTCTCAATAAGTTGGGATCCCTTTTCTGCCTCTGAAATGAATAAGTGATATGCACAATTACAAAAAATGAAAATGTGAAAAATTTCAAAAAAAATGAACAAGGCGAAAGAAGAGAAAGGCTTCCCGTGCAAAGAGGTGATACAAGTAACTCCATCGAGGTATTGACCAGGCTTGTTGGTAGCAGAGCAATGCTTGTGTTCCTGCGTGACTCCACTGGGATATTTTAGAGGCCTGCTGGCAACAGAGCAACACTAGAGATGAAACTAAAAATATGACGACCATAAAGCTTGTGAACCAATATACCCCTCATCCCCAATTGAAACAACTGTGTTGGCTTGGCTTGGAATGTGTGTCAGCCGACCAAGAACATGGTGGATGCTACATATTACAAGAAAGCAAGTGCAGAAGTCGAGATGAATAGAGAACTGAACAATATTTATGGAGGTGTTAGACTTTATTTTCATGAACAAGGTCCATTCAGATAGCTAGAGTTCTACCAGTCTGTCGCCAAGTGTTGTAGCAGCTACAACGACCCTCCAAAAATTTTCCTTAGCTTCATTTTGGAACCTCCCTACCAACCATCCTTAGTAGCATGTCTTACACTATCAAGTACATCAGATTCATTGGTTTTTCAGTAGCTTTCCACCTTGTGCATGTCAGTTTGCTTCACTCCCCTCATAGGCTGCCACTCCAGACTTAGGCCAACTATTGGTTGAGAGACTCCCTCAAAAAATTGCAAAATTCTGAAGGGGAACCAACCTTACCTCCAGAAATTGCGCAAATATGTTGGGTAGCTTGTTGGGCCAAAAATTGTGCAATTCAGTCAAACTGTCTTCCTCAAGAAAATTGTGCAATCTGGCCCAGCAGTGCAACTCAACATAGAAATTGTGAAATTTTTGGGCATCATTCAGTTGCTCCTCCAATAAATTATGCAATCCCTCTGGACAGCCAGCCCAACTCCTCCCATAAATTGTGTAAAAATCCCTCTCAGTCAAGCAAGTTGTTGCATGTGCCTTAAGGTTGACCAGTTCCACCTGGGAACCAGAAAATTGACTTGGATGCATGGGCTGATCTTTCCCGAAAGTCTAACATAACTTCCTTTTACAGAGGGGATACATGGAATGAGATCTGTCTTCTCGAAATCTTAAGGATAAAAATTGAAGGAAGAACTACCGACCTGCAATACACTCTGGTCGGAAGATTCTTCTCTCAAGAAACTATCATTCATATTCTAAAAAGGTCCTGATGATGGACCCCCTTTGGGGTTCGAAACGTCGATAGAATGAACATAATATTGTGGATAATTCGAAACATGCTACGCCAAAAAAATACCACATAAGCTTAAAGTCTAATATAACTTCCTTGTACAGAGGGGATACATGGAATGAGATCTGTCTTCTCAAAATATTAAGGATAAAAATTGAAAGAATAACTGTCAACCTGCAATACACTCTGGTCGGAAGATTCTTCTCTCAAGAAACTATCATTCATATTCTAAAAAGGTCATGATGATGGATCCCCTTTGGGGTTCGAAATGTCGACAGAATGAACATAATATTGTGGAGAATCCGGATCATGCTACACCAAAAAACTTCCACAGAAGCTTAAAGTCTAACATAACTTCCTTGTATGGAAGGGATACATGGAATGAGATCTATCTTCTCGAAATCTTAAGGATAAAAATTGAAAGAAGAATTGCCAACCTGCTATACACTTTGGTTGTGTTATCACTCAGATTGTCCCTAGGCTCCTGTAGCGATACAGCCAAGGTAACCACAAACCAATCTTTGGATTGCAGGTTCTAGCTCACCTGCAGTCAGAGAGGGCTCTCTCTTAATGATTTAACTTTGTTGATGATTTTAGGCTATCTTTTTGGTTCAGGGGTTTTTGTTTGTGTTTGGATGGAAGGACAATGCTTTCAGGTAGAGAGGCAATTCATGAAGTGATAAGTTTCAAACCATTGGGCATGGAGTCATGGGTTAGGATTACCAGTGCGTTTTCTTGGTCACAAGAGGAATATGGAGCGGGATAGCTGCACATAACACAACTTTCAAACTAAAGGATGAATAATATGTAAGGAATGAGAGGCACTTAAGAATCTCTCACTCAGCTCAAAAGAGGGAAGGATGATCTCTATCTAGGGGCAATGAAGGATCCCTGGATAACTGTCTAAGGTTAGGGCAAACATGAGCCATGTGGAATTCATATTTATGCCTAAACAGAGGAAAACATAAAGAAACAACAGAAATTGAGCATAGAGTGTATTTAAACAAATTCTAAGCTAATCTTCTTTTCTGCTGTTTATATGGTAGCTTATGAATGGAAAACAAAGGTAAGAAGCACTTATTGAGTTATGCAACAGCACGAGAATTCCATAGTCACTCTTCAACCGGTAAACACAGTGAACAATCCATTCTCCAAAGCTCATAAGCAGTCTTTGATTATAGAAACTATCAGATATTACAATGCGAGTCTCTCCTGGAGAAAAATCAGCTAAAGATAGCTTGTTGACCAACCAACCAACGAACCAACCCCCCCTAATACAGTCTTCAGGGCTATTTTATAGTGTAAATATCTCAAAATATTTATTACAAACAACCTAAAACAGGTCTGCAAAAGAGCTTTCTAAACCTAAAACTATGCCAAAATTAAATGCAGGTAAACATCTATTGAACTGTGTCAGAGGTAGCTGGATCAAAAAGAGTGCAATGTGGCCCTTGGTGGCTCGATGCAGCACTGCTCGAATAACTATTCTTTGGGATTTGCATTTCTGTTCTAGTGTGAGTTAAATGTGCAATAACGTGATTTTAGAGTTTTGAGTGGCCTCGCCCTTTTCTTTGACTTTGCTGGAAGGTATTTAATTTTGACCTGCTTTGGGTCACTATTAAGATCTTCGCTGATACTCTTCGCCGCTACATTGATGGTCTCCGCCGCTTTCTGATACTCTTTGACGTGCTTTCGGTCTGCATATTTAATTTGATACTCTTTAATCTCTGTCTCTGGTCTCTCCCTGTCTTTAAATCGATTTAATTTGGCAAAATTGGACGATTTCGGGCTTTTTCGGTGCAAAAAAGGCCAAGGAATCAAAATATTCCCTAAAGATTCCCCAATATCGCTCATTTCCCGTAGCGATCGCGCTAATCGCACATCGAAAATTGCCTCCGTTTCTCGTTCAGGAGCTCCGAAGCTCGACTTTCGCGCTTGCGCGTTTTTCCCTTTTTCTGGATGTTGACGTCAGCATGACATCAGCAGTACGACGTATGACGTCAGCGAGGTGACGTGGCAGGGTGACTCATATGTTACTGCAATGTGATCAACTTCTTCCGATGCGATCGCAATATCTCATCAATGGAGAACGAGAGGTTATTTATTTTAGAAATGCGATGCTTGTGACTGTCGATCGCCGATATCGCGATATCGCATCAGGAAAAAAGGAAAGGAAAGGGGCACACCTATGTGGTAAAAATATTGTGATATGCCGATGTGAGATGGATTACCAGGATCGGAAGAATATTAAGGCAATCGGCAAGGGTGTATTGCGATTGGAAGGAGTGAAGATGTGCTTTTAAAGGGTACTTGAGGTCTTGGAAGGGGTCTGATAACCTAAAGAGGAATTTTATGCTTTGGAAGGAGTCCAGTGCATTAGAAGATGGTTTGAAGGGGCAGCATGAGGGTTCTTGCCAAGTTTCAGATACACTGAGCATTTTCCGGAGGTACTTATGGTTATTTTCAACCAGGGGGAGGGGATTATTTACATAAGGGGATTATCTTCATAGTTTTAGTAAGGGGATGGGGAAAACATATGGAGTTAAATAATAATGTCAACAGTTAATATGGAGATGATAAGAAAGCGCTAAGTTTCAGAGATCTTAGGCTTCAAAAGGGGAGATAGAACCTTCTAGAGAAAGTAAGGATCCTCCTTGAGTGAAGCAGATCTTTACCCAAGCTAATGACATGGAAAATGATGAAACTAAGAGATATCAAGCAGATCTTGACCTCTTTTGGGGAAATTAGTTAATGATTTCGGGAAGATGGAGAAAGGGAAGTTAGTTATGCCTGGTTTGAGCTCATTCATATAAAAGATGCTTGATGACTGTGACCTGAGTGGAGATGATACTTTAAAACTTGGTAATGAACAGACATCAAGATTCTGCAACCTCAAAACTACCTACCCAGCCTACTTACCTAACATTTTTTCTTCTTTCAGTTTGGGTGCACTTAGACTTGCAGACCCAGCATTTCAACTTTTCTTTTTATGCCTTCCTATCTACAACTACCCTTATTTCTTCCAAGGGCCCAGATTAAGCAGTTGGGCTCCTTTGATTCTCTACCTATCTAAGAATCTGCCAAGATTAAGCTGTTTGGACAGATTTTCATTCTCTATATTCTAAAACAGGAAATTGAAACCTAGGGAGACCAAGATTAAGCTGTTTGGACCTCCCTTCAGCTGAAAATTCTACAAAACTGGAATGACTCTTCAAAATTGGAAAGGAGTTAGATGAACTCTGAGTAGCCTTCTTTTCTTAGTGACTGTTTAACAAATATGGAGCATTGCAGCATGCAAAGTATGACATATTTAGCCTGTAAAATGTCAATCATGAAATATGAGTAACCTGCTGCAGCAGGAGGCTAACAGTGGCTCCACTTTGGGATGGCTTTTCCTTGTGAAAAGTCAAGAATAGCAGGTTAGATTGTCTTTATTCTTCTGTTATTGCTCTGCTTTGAACTTCTTAGTGCTGACTGTTGGATTGATTTGAACTTTTGGACTGCTAGCAGCACTTTCCCTTAACTGTTTTGCTGTTAAATTACAAAGCACCGCCTGCTTTATTCTGCGTGCTTTAGCATCATGGATTCTTACAAAGATAAAATCAAAATGCTGATATATACAAACATTCTATGTACAGAAAATAACACCGCCTGCTCTTTTCAATCAACAGGATCATTGTAGTGCTTTAGCATTCGGCCATTGATAGAGCCTTCTTCAGCTGTGCTGCCATCTGGAGATCTGAGAAAATAGGTATTATTGCCTTGCACAACGCTGATAGTGTATGAACCTTTCCACAGAAAATCAAATTTTTCATGTTTGCCCTTGTCCTCTCTTCTTGAGTCCCATCTTAGAACTTTGCTGCCAACCCAGAAATCCTCTGCTTTGGTCTTTTTATCAAACATCCTTTTGATTTTTTCTTGCATTATTTGAGCTCTCTCGAAGACTTGCTCTCTGGTTTGCTGAAGATGAATGGTTTGATTAACTCTTCTCTGCATGTCATTTGGTTCCGCCTGAATTTCCTACAACAGTTTAATAGTATGAATGCCCAAAGGTGAAGGAAATTTGGCTTCCATGCCATATACTAGTTCATAAGGGTTCATCCCAATGGATTTCTTGGTGGAAAGTCTGTTTTCCCACAGGGCATTTGTGAGCTTCTTATGCCAGTTCTTTTTGTTTTCCTCCAGCAATTTTTTTATGATATTGATGAGGCTTTTGTTGGAAGATTCGGCCAAGACATTACCTTGAGGGTAGTAAGCTGTGGAGTGTCCTAAGGTAATGTGGTATTTATGGCAGAAGTTGATCATCTTTTTGGATTTGAAAGCGGCAGCGTTGTCAGTGATGATTTTCTCAGGGCAGCCGAATCTGGAAAGAATATTGCTCTCAAGGAATTGGATAATGGTGAAGTCGTTGGCTTGTCTACATGGAATGGCTTCAATCCACTTAGTGAAATAATCGGTGGCTGTTAAAATCCACTTGTGTTGGCCTGAGGAAGAGGGATGAATTTCTCCAATGAAGTTGAGACCCCATTGTTGAAAAGTTTTCTCGGTTAAAATGGGCTTAAGGGGCAAGGGCAGTAGTTTTCTTTTCCCTTCAAAGATTTGGCATTTGTGGCATGAGACAACAAACTTTTTTACATCTGCAAATAGAGAGGGCCAGTAATAACCAGCTCTTAATATCTTGTCAGCCGTGGACTTCCAATATAAGTGTCCTCCACAGTCCCCTGCATGGAATTCTTTCATGATGCTGTTAGTTTCATTTATAGTTAAACAATTAAGAAAAATACCTTCATGATTTTTCCAAAACAAAACACCATCTATGACACAAAATTTTGATGATTACATCCTTAAAAATCTTTTCCTGGTTCTAGACAATCCTGGGGGGGCACACAGGTTTAACAATACAAAGCAGATATCAGCATACCATGGAGATTGCAAGAAGGATTCACTGATCTGTGGAGTCGCCAGCTCCGGTTCATTGTCCAGTTGATTAATGTCTAAGGCCTGGAAGTTTGTTTCGGACATTAGTTTGGCTAAACCTTGTCCTTTTATTAGCTTGGTGGGTTTTATTTCAATGTCGTATTCCAGAATGCTGGCAATCCACTTGCCTCTTTTGCCTTCTAGTCCCTCTTGAGTTAATATATCCTTTACAACAGCGTTAGGGACATAGGCGATCACGTGGGAGTATAAGATGTAAATTCTGAAATCTTTGATGGCTTTGACCAGGGCATAGGCTTGCTTTTCCATAATCTGATATTTCAAGGGTGCATCTCTCAAAGCTCGGTTGAAAAAAGCAATTAGTTTTTCGTTGCCTTGATCATCTTTTTGCAAAAGGACAACAACTATAGTGTGTTCAGATGCAAAGGAAAAAATGATAAAATCTTTATCGAATTGAGGACTGGTGAGGACAGGCGTCTGAGTTAGGGCAGTCTTTATACTCTCAAAAGCCTGCTTGGTTTCAAGAGGCCATTTTACCTTGGCATCCTTCTTCAACATGTTTCTCAATAGCCTTATTAGCTCGGCTAGGTTTGGGATAAATCTCCTCAGGAAATTGATCTTTCCAAGGAATGCTTGCAGTTCTTTTATGCTTCTTGGGTAGGGGATTTGAAGGATAGCTTGAATTCTTTCCGGGTCAATTCTAATCCCATCCTTTGATATGATATGCCCTAGAATATTTCCTTCCTCAAGGGCAAACAGGGACTTCTTAGGATTCAAGGAAATGCCATATTTCCTGCATGTCATGAAGATTTTCCTTAAGTGCTTAAGGTGCTCTTGGTCAGATTTGGAGAATGGGGTTAGGTCATCAAGGTAAACTACGAGGAAATCATGTATCTCCTTAGCAAATGCAATATCCATTGCCCTTTGAAAGGTAGCACCAGCGTTTTTCAGCCCGAAAGGCATTTTAACGTACTTAAATGTTCCCCACGGTGTGGTAAAGGCTATCTTGTCCTGGTCATCCGGGTGAACAAGTATCTGATTAAATCGTGAAAATCCATCTAGTAAAGAAATTCTAGAGGAACCCACTACTCTTTGCAAGATATGGTCCATTTTGGGCAACGGGTAGTGGTCTTTTAGAGAGACCTGGTTTAACTTTCTCAAGTCTACACACAGTCTTATCTCTCCTGTTTTTTTTCTGGTGGGAACTAAATTAGATACCCATTCAGAGAATCTGATGGGTACAATGATACCTGCTTCAAACATTCTCTTTATTTCTTTTTCAATAAGGGGAAGGAGCATGGGGTTTATTCTCCTAAGTTTCTATTTGAACAGTTTTTGATTTGGTTTTAAGGGAATGGTATGTTGGATCACTGAGGTGTCATAGGACTTCAAGTCCTCATAACTCCAGGCAAATATATCTTGGAATTCTTTGAACAAATCCACGTATTTCGGTTTTTGATCAGGGGCAGATTTTTGGACAACTTAATCATTCGGGGATGCTCTGTTGTTCCTATGTTGTGTTCTTCTATAGCAGCATTCAGAGGTTCCATCTTTGGCTTTTTGGGCACATCATTGTCATCAAACATGTCTTCCAATGGAGTAAGGCCGGCAGGTAGAACATTACTCTTTAGATCAATAAACTCATCCTCTGCTTTGGCTGTTTCCTCTAAACAGATTTGTTTCAGCTGTTCTATGTTTGTATTGTTAAAAACAATTGAGTTAATGATTTGATTAGTTGTTGCAGCTATTACAGTCAGGTGATTTTCTTCTGCTAGTTGTTGTGAGTCGGTCATGGCATCCATCTCAATGTTTGTGTTGGAAAATTCGCCCTCAAGGGTTAAGAAACTGTTAATCTGGGCATCATTTTTAAATACCTGCCAATCCTTGACATTGTTAGGGATCGAAGGTCTGTGTTTTATTTCAGCGGTGAAATGGTGATTTGGTTCAAAGGGAAGCTTGCATGTGCTAGCAAAGGTTGCTAGACTGTGGGCGTGAATATTATGATCTCTTGAAATTTTGGCTTGCTGGAATTCACTGAAAGAATTGAGTAATTCGGTGGCAGCAGCTCTGTAAGCTCTCATTCTACTATCATTAGCGACAAAGTTACCTTTCATTTGTTGTATAATTAAGTCGGAGTCACCTAAGATAGACACTTTTGTAGCTCCTAGGACTTTGAGCAGTTTAAGGCCTAAGAGAAGAGCTTCATACTCTGCCATGTTGTTTGTACATCTGATTTTGAGTCTATAGGCATGGCCTTGTGCGTGATTATCATGTGTAATGTAAATCCATACTCCGGCCCCTGCTCCTAACTTGTTAACAGAACCATCAAACTCTAAATACCATGTGATTTCTTGTTTGAGGTTTGTATTGAGAGTTTCAGTTTTTTGAAGGTCGAGAAGACTTATGCTTTCTATTTTGGGATTTTCTTCCTGCTGTTTGATGGTTTCCTTGACTATTGAGACAATTTCATGGGTATTGGCAACTGATTCCTCATTGATGTACGTTTCTGGCTCCAAGGATAACGACTTATCATTAGTTGGAGGGCTAGTGTTATCATTAAATAAAATAAAAGAATCCATATCGGAATGGATTGAGTAAATTGGAAAATTTTGGGGTTTTTCCTCACTGCTTACCACATACTTCATTAACGTTTCTCTATATGTCTCTTGGTTGCCCAAAAGACAGATATATGTGGCATAAGAGAGGTCGAGTTGAAGGGACCCCTTGCAATTTTGCTCCCCACGATCTCGGATAGGAGCATGCCATATTTTTGGTGGGAATGGTCAGCAACTACTACGTCCATTAAGATTGTCTTGTTGGGGAAATTGGACTAGAGAGACACAAAGGTCTTTGATCAAGCCCTAAAACATTTGACTTGACTGAGTCAAAGGAATAGAGATCTTTAATACGGTCTTGGTGACATCAAAGGTTCCCAATCTTTCATTACAGCTTTGGGCATAAGGTTATGTGAGGCACCTGAAGTCAAACATAAGCATTATGCAATATTTTTTTTTCATGTAAATGTGCAGACTGACATAAAAAGGTGGAACAGGTCCATATGTTGATTTTCCGTTAACTTCTGGACCAAACAACAGCTCAGGGGTATCGTCTAAAACGTTTACATCATCCCTTACCTCTGGTATTTGAAGTTAACTTTGAATTTGTTGCCTATATACATCATGTTTGGCAAGTTCTGAGAGGGGAATGGATATCTTGAGTTTTCCAATCTCTGCTTCTAAACTGAATGGCTTTTCCAATGAGTTCTTGGCGTTGATAGTGGAAAATTTCTCTTTTTCAGGCATACTCTCTATGTTTTCTTTTGAAATGTCAATGTCATGATGTATGACAGTTTGTGGTATTTCTGTTTTGGGAAGATTTTTAGGAGTGCTATTTAGATCTTCTTTTGGGAAAGAGGGAGGTAGAGGCTGATCAATAGGAGACTGTGTGTCTGTTACATCCTCCACAGTTACCTGATGCAGGCTTGGAACAGAGCTGATAACTGGTTGATTTATGGTGATATTTCCTTTAATTTTGCTAAGCTGTTTGTTATCTTTCATTCTGCTAGATGGCGGAACATCAATGGTCCTCATTCTTAATTTGTATTGCTTTTGTGCCTCGTACACATCAGTATCATAGCCTTGTTTAAAATCGAAAGACTCTCCCGACTTGGTGTGAAATTGTTTTGCATCAGGGTATAGTCGGTCTTCTTCAGTAAGAAATATTTGTTGTTCATTTTCTGAATCTATCAAGTTCATATGAGTCCCATCTGTGGGCTCAGTGGATGTAGATGCCTCCGCATAGTTTTATTGAAAAGGAGGCCTAATATCATGGTCGGGACTGGCCCTTCCAGCATTTGTGTTTTGAGTTTTTCTGAAGTTCGGGTTCCTTATGGCATTGGGCTGTTGACCTTCCCATGAAGTTTTCCTCTCGTCTACTCTATCTCCCAGCCTGTGGATGCCACTGATAATAGCATCTAGCTTCTGATTGAAGGCTGAGGGTTCTTCCTTAAAGGTGGTTCTTCTCTCAGTTCTGGCTCTGTTTCTTTTGGCAATCAGATTTGCCTCCACACTAACAGCAACATCTTGCATTTATGCAAGGCTTTGAGGGGATCTTTCCCTTAACTGATATGCCATCTCGGCATCAAAGACATCAGGGAATCTGTACAAAGCGAGATCAGGTGGAGGTCTTAAGTTTTGTGGTATTGCATTGTAAACATTATTAAACCTTGCACAGTAATCCAAAACCGTTTCCTGAGGTCCTCTTTTGATAGTA
>APFE030226274.1:49202-65168 GCA_000404065.3 Pinus taeda | reverse complement strand
TTTCCAATTGTTGTGGTGTTGCTCTAAAGAAGGTGTTGCTCTTTGTATCCTCATAATGTGCTATCATTCCTCCGTGAAAATTGACCACGTAACAAGTTTTTTACGAGAACAAAGCCCTTTATACCATAAAAATTGATCCGGTTCTAAATATGAAGATGCAATACATACCTTTTGTAACCGTTGTACACCATGTAGATCAAAATATTGCTCCATCTGACGTATCCAATTTACCGGATCCTTGCCATCAAACTTCCTCATCTTGCTTTTTCTTGATTTTAGGAGCTCACTCTTGAAATGCCTGTAACTGTGTACTTTCAGATCTTTAAGCTCTGAAACTATGAATTCTAGTAGTCCTCTGTGTACTCTTTCCAATGCCACCAGTCTGACGCCAATTGGATTCTCCAATGAAGAGTTATGCCAAATCTCCCACGGTGACCTGATTATAGACTAGTTCAATAGAGCGAACTTGTATGAAGTGCCACGTGTCACTGTTTCAACCTTTGACTCTGAAACACATATCAATGAAAACTAAAGTCCGTCCTATTTCTGTACCTTCTTACGAAATTTCAATCCGATGCTCAGAAAGAAAGTTATGACGATTTTCCCCAGGTCACCTGTTTTGAGTGTAGTTCAGGAGTCTGCAAAAGGGCCAACGTCTTCAGATCATATCTCTGAAAATATCGAGCGAACTGCTCTGAAATTCGGACCCAAAGTTCAGTGTCAATTCTTCTCAAATGGGTTTTTTTTGCGACTTCTGAAACATCACAGAAAAAAGTTATAGCGAAATGCCACGATGACTTTTTTGGAGCAGCGAAACCCTAGAATCCAAAACTCTGATACCAAATGTTATGAAACCAACTCAAGAAAAGATAGAAAAGATAGATCAACGCCTTAGAATTCAGCCTCTTCGAGGGGGCAACCTCCTTTACATTACATAAATGAACAATTCTTGGATGATTCAAATAAAAAGACCTCCTCTCTATATATAGGAGTCTAAGGGACCATAACATAATCAGAGCCTACATAACAATAATAATGCAAGGGCACAATAATAACAATATTGGGCTTCTATGGGGCTCAATAGTAACAATATGGGCGCTACATGGGTACATCAATATAATAAGTGGGTTGTACTAATAACAATAAGGGGTTACTCTAGTAGTATAGGGGCCTAACACAATCTAATTGCCATATCCAAAGCTTCAGCCTGGGTGGAAATATTTTGCTGTGACAGTGCTATCCTTAAGTGCGGTGTTAGTGACGCTACAAACCATGCACAGTGCTATCCATCTATCAAACTCATATTGGGTTCGTGAATCATACCTTTCAGTCTTTGGTCCAGATTCTAGGGTGTCTTGCCTAGGAGAATTACGATCTCCTTAAACCCAATAATTGGTTATGTCTCTGAATTTGGACTACTAAATTCCCTATTCAGGACGGTCTGGATTTCTGTTATTCCTACGTTTAGGTGATCATTAGAATGCTTGATGTACCATGTTAATGCGCAATACTATAATGCACTAACCAGCGTAACCTTTTTGATATTGTCATCCATGATTCCTTGTGCTTCCCATACCACCTTTACTACGAACCAGAACTGGTCTGAATCTTCATTCCCTACTCCTTTGAATATCGGTAGTTTGATTGCACTGACCATGCTAAACTGTGGTGGTGGTGAAGGTGGGGTGGTTGGAGATGGAGGTGAGTGGGGTGAGACGAGCGGCAGTGTAGGTGGAGGTGATAAGAACAAAATTTGCTGCCTTATCAAATTGACCGTGCTTCTCGGAGAAACTTTCGCAAGCTCTTCCTCACTTTCCCATGAGGGTGAAATTAAGGGATTAGTTTCTAATTCTTCACTACCTCCGCTTCTATATATCTTCCCACTTCGGGTAGCCCCAAACGTTAATTTATTCACATAACCCACTTTTCACGTAATAGCATCTTAATCCAAGTGTTCAAAGATTTAATATAATTACCTCGTGGTCCCTTGAGAAAACATCTCACCACCTCACTGTAGCTAACGGTCATATCTACCACGAACATAGTGATAAACCCTCCTATCATTTGGTTGAGCCAATGGTACACAACTTGTGTGATCTTATCTCTTGACACTTCTAGTCTGTGCACTAATTTTGCAGTCCACATGATTGGTTTGTCAAGCCTACACCTTCTCTGATTGTCTGCTAGCTTTGCGATCCACTCATATAGCTCAGAAGGAAAGGATGCCAAGAAAATTTCATGGATTTCCATAAAAAAGTAGTGCTCCAACCACTATTTCTTAGATATTCACAGATTTCTATTTTCCTGCGCCGCGAACTCGTGAATCTTCGTATCCAAACACCCTTAAATTTATTTCTTTGCTGGATTCTAGTGGCACAACATCAGACATTCCTTATGTAGATCCCCATCCCGAAAATGGAACCATTTGTTGGCTTGTGTTGGCCTAGCCCAGGATCAGAGATGATTTAGCCAAACAAATCCCGGTGCTACTCACCCTTCCGACAACAGTCTGTGGAGAACAGAGTGATGTCTCACCAGAAGTAGTATGGGAGGGCTCTAGAACCTAGTTTCCTCACCCTAGAGATGTCTGATGATTTTTAGTGGTTTGCAGATTGACCTTGCGTGCATGTTGCTATGCACACCTATCAGTACCTCGGAACCTGCAATGCTACCTTTGTGCAATATTGTTCGAGTTTCAATCTATGTTATTACCTAAGTCCTTACAGTTAATCCAATATTACCTGATTACTCAACTTAGTTGTGTGAGCCAAATTATACTTAACAGTGTTGAGTATTATAAGTGTGCACAATAAACAAAATAGTATAAATGCATAGAAAGTAATACTACAAGAGATACATAGTATTTGGAATCAAACTTCTCTTTATTATTCCTCTTCTTGGGTTACAAACGCAACTTCACCTTGCGCACTCAACGGGAGCAGTCCATGCACTCAGCTGTGGATTCTACAAGGCCTCTGTGCACTCAGCTGTAGAGCCTCTTCCTACTACTATGACCCAGTACACTTAGACTTCTTCTCTATCCGCTACTAGATCATTCTCCTTAATCCATCTCCAAAAAAGTATTGTCTTTACAACTTAGATCCTTGCTCTTTTTATAAAATCCCATGGTCCGTAGACCATGGGCAGGCCGACATGACATTTCATTACATTAAAACACTTAGGTGGACAACCCTATGACTCAATATACATTTCGCACTCTGCGCCCACAATATGCGAAGTCTTACATCATATTTGACCAAAACCTAGGCTTTGAGCTCGAAAACATGTTGTGGGGGGATTCCATGCCCAACAGTTAATTATTGCGTACAAATTACGATTGATTTTATAGTGGGAAAACAAGTTGACTTATTGTTATCAGGATAGATTCAATAATATAGATATTGTACTTGTATAATTAAAAGAGTTGTTCTTGATTAAAAGCCACTCTCGAAAAGATATATTTAATTATTTTTGGAATGAATATCTTCTAACTGAATCATTCATCATTGATTCTCAAGTAAGAGAAGCGAATAATAGTGAAGATTATGGGAATTAAAGGAATGGTCTATAATATAAAAGTGGGTCAATGAGGAGTGTATGGAACCTTAGCTTGTTAGTTTAAAAAAAATTGGTGTCTTAAACCTAAAATTTTAATTTTTCGTAAATATTAAGAATTTAGTAAAAACTATAGGTAGATCCTAAAGATTTTGATTGCAATAGTGTCTTATGGAATGGAAAGGGGAAACTTGGATTGAGAAGACATAAATTAAGTGAGATGTAAGAGTGGGTTTTATATATGACATCATGTTTTGTTCAATATTTTCATTGGCTATCGTGTGTGGATGATTTTATGCTTCTTGTATGCAAATTTTATTTTTATATGGGATGGAAAAAAAAAAATTCAACCAATGTGTGCGCTATTTATAGCTTGGCAAGCTCAAAGTACTATAGAACCAAGAAGATGACACATGTAGGATTCATGTAGACTATGAAAAAGAACATGTAGAATATCAAAACATTATAGATATTTTAATTAGATGTCATATAAATTACATAAAATAGTATTTTGATATGGTACTATCAATTTTATGGTTGGTTTTGATATAGAAATATTTGGCATTTTATATAGAAACATGCCTAATATGGCATGGATATATTTTCTACTTGATTAAGAACGGTATGTTTCGGTTTTCATGGAGTTGATTTCAATTTAGAAAACATTAAATTATTTTTTGGCATGAAGAAAAATATATAAAATACATATACATAAGGTTAACACCTTAGTGATAGGAGAATCAAAAATAACTAAGTATCTTATGAGTGTAAGAAAAACTTCAGGTGAAGTTTAGCCCAAGAGGGGGAGTATGTAGTGTCCCTTCTTGGTGAGATAGCTTTCATGACCGTTAGAAAGGGTGATTTTGATATAATGATATAACATTATGTGTGAGAAACTTATGTACATGCTTATATGTTATAGACCTATTTTGAGTCACCTAGTTGTCGTGTGATTACGATAATATCTATGGTTGTGTGTATAAGAATTGATTTTGGTTAAGAACATATTATCGATGTTTTCTCTTTTGGTATCTTAGTTTGGCAATATGTGTATGACATGCATGTTGATTCAGCATTGGGACACATAGGTCCATCAATGATCATGGTTATGTAGAACATATGGTTAATTATGATTTATGGACGATACATGATTTATATGGTTATATATGTTTAATCTTGTAATAATAAATATGTGGTAGGGACATAGTTATTTGCAAACAAGGATGCTCAAATTATAAATGACTATGATAGTCATGATATATGATTTTTATGATTTTATATGCTTAATCTTGTATTGAGCAAGATGTGATATGGAACGTGGTTATTTTCAAACAAGGATGTTCAAATTTTAAATGGCTATGGAAGTCATTTATCTAGAACCAAAATGGTTGTGGAAGTCATGCATAATCTTTGGTAAAATGTGAATAAATTAACTATGAGCTTCATTGATTCCTTAGATCTATGAGATTATGATGTGTGTAGCACAATATTTGGTGAAATGTGAATAACTTAATTTTGAGCTTCATTGATTCCTTTGATCTATGACATTGTGATGTGTGCAGGTCTTGGAACAAGGCCTTACCAACAAACCATTAGATGGTTATGAGCTCACAATCAGTACCTTCAGGTGAAGCGTGGAGTTTCAAAGCAGAGTAGATGAGAAGCCATGGAAATTAGGGCACAAAGTCCTAAATCCATGAAAGATAAAGACATAGATTCCTGTATCTATAATAAAATCTTTAGGGCGTGGAGTCATGAATATTTAAAAATATCATGGTGTGGAATCTTGGATCTTTAGAGTAGATCGGGGCACGAAGTCTTCAATCTACTAAGGCATGAATATGAATGCAATAGGGGTGTGGAATCCCTATTCTCTGAAAGAAAAATACCACTCATGGGAAGCTTATGAATGAATTTCCTTAATAAAACCTCTTTTCTAACGTCTCAAGCATGAATTTCCAATGATAGTAAATCACCTTACATAAATTGGAGATGAAGTATAGTTGAAGGAAAATCACTTAACTTATTAATAATCAATCCTAATAATTAAATCTAAAACTAATAATCAATATTATTAATATTATTAATGCTATTATTATCTTTTACTCCTTCTTGATCAATACTGCAGTCGCCAAATCCTCAAAATGTCAATGCGGCCAAAAGTCCTGCGACAATTATACCCTGGTATAGGAACCCTTCACAACGCTTCTGGCCTGGTGGATCTGAGAGATCTGAATGGCAGATCAGGTAGCACTGGACGGCTGAATTGACTGTTTCGGCAGATCTGATGAATCTAATAGATTGGAACTGGCTGATTGGGACAGATGTCTACTGCTGCTACACTCCTTTGCTCAAGCGGATCTGGAAGAGATGATGAGTAAAAAGGAAACTAGGGTCTTGAGGAGTGTCAGGTGCTACAGATCGCAATATACATAAGGGTCTGGCAGTAGTACTCGGCCCAATGTTTCAGGGCTCTAACTAAGGAGGGTCGACCGCACCCTTAGCCGTACCACCAGACTATCCTATCGTACGGGCGAGTAATCTCTCCGAGTGTTGTTCTCGGCATACTGTAGCCGCAAGACGGTTGCTGGTTTATCTATGGTGAGGTTTCCAGGGAGCCTATGGGGCTTCCAATATACCCAGAGGGTACGTGGAAGACAGTCTGTGCGCGGTTCTGTCTAATGCGCTACTACTCGAAGGGGTACCCAAAGGGGTTACAAGGGAATCCAATAGACATGACCACCTCTTGTATTTCGTGCATGCATGCCTTCCCAAATCCGTAGATTTATGCTCTCAACAACAGATCCAGTGGTTTAAAGACGCCGGAACACGTCTCTAGCCAAAGAAAAAATTGCTACTAAATGGAGATCCCACCGGCCTTGGAAAGTGCTCTGATACCACTTGTTATGCTCTTAACCTGCAAATGATACCCAAATACAGAATATACGAAGAAAAGAGACCCAGAATACAGAATATGTGAAGAAAAGATACCGAGAACACAGAATAGCAATGAAATTATTATTCAGAGAGTAATGTTCACTTGCCTCTTCGAGGGGGCAACCTCCAATAGAGCAGAGTTCGATTACAAAATAAGACACGATGCTCCTTGCAGGGAGTTTCTATCCTTTATATATGACTCCTACGTGAAATACCACGGGCCAATACCATGTATTACTAATACCATCTATCTTATACTACGACCCCTTTGCAACTAACTGTGGTTCCGTTATTAATTGCGGATTAACCAATTACAATTATTAATATGGGATTTATTGACTCTTGACTATGACGTGGTCCCATTACATAGATAAGGGGGTTAGGGTGGGACCCTAACATTTTAATAAAAATAAATTATTTACATGAAACTATAGCTTACTTTCATAACACTATTTCTCTGAATAAAAGGAAAGAATTATTTTCCTCATACATAGTTTGGGAACTCAAACAGAGGAGCACCCTCTTCCCTTCGTGCGAGTTCGGAAATCACGTCTGAATAAAAGGAAATACTTATCTTCCTCATAAATAGTTTAGGAACTCAAAGAGAGGAGCACCCTCCTCCCTTCCTGCAAGTTCGGAAATCACATCTCACTCCTTTGAGCTTCCCAACAACCAACCAATTTTCTTTAGTCAAAATGACCTTCTCTGATCACTTACAGACCTCAAGACTCTACAATCCAGTTTGAATCTGCCAATGTGGAGGGTCCCACTAAGTTTAACCCAGCTCAAGAATGATTCTCCACCTATAGTACACAAATGATTCTTGGTCGAGTTATCTTCTAAAATAACTTGAGTCTTTTGGATGAATAGGAAAGAGAAAGAATCCTCTCTCTTCCCTCTCACATCCCTTCATCTCCTCGGAGGGAGGATCAAGAACATGAACATCTAACTGCCTAGTAGTTAGACAAACCATTTAGCGTGTCCTGTTTGATTTTTCCAAACACCTTGATCCAACAACAAGCTATGAATATACCGTAAAGAAAAGAAATATTTATTAACATGTTCATAGAAACTTAAAACTATTTTTCTTTAATTTCTCTTTAACCTCCTAATTTCAGTTTATAAATAAAATACTATTAATCAATCATAACTAACTCAAAATTTTAGTAACTTATTAACTAATAGTTACTCATGTATGGAGTGGGACATCTTCCCCCTTTTGTTTGAAACATTGTCCTCGGTGTTTAAACTTGATCTCAAAATTGATCCGGATATGCTTGTTGCATTAATTCTTTATCTTCCCAAGTGGCCTTCTCTGGGCTAAAGTGTCACCACTACACTTTAAATTTGGTGATGGCTCTTCTACCAGTTCAACCTGCATGAGACATAAAGAATTATGTTTAGTTCTAGCTAGTTACCAATCAAGTATAGCTAATTCACAATACTTTTATTACGTGTATATCTTGCCAATTTATAATTTTTTTGGAATCATACATATATCTTTTAAGTAGAGAGACATGAGAAAAAGTTTGAATATCATGTACTACGGCTTAAACGTAAATTACAAGAAGAAAAATGTATGTAAGAAAGCAAAGTAGTCGAAAGGGTTGAGTTACCTCATAATATATCCAAGATGATATAGACCCTTTCCTAGTCAAAATGAATAGGACCAATGGGAGTAAGAAGGAAGGATATCCATCCTCACTGTACTTAGAAGTATTACCTTTCTATAGTTAACCTGTTAACCAACAATATTTTAACTGGGTGTGGAATAGTAATTGTGAGTTCTATATGTCACACCAAAGGATTGTATATTATATTCAACTACTATAATGGTGAATACCTTACAGGTAAATATTTTGTAGTTACCAAAAATCAAAATATCATCATGAAAGAAAAATGTGGAATACTCTTACACTGAATGAGAAATCTAGTACTAAGCAAGTAGGAATAATGATCGAACGAAGAGTATTCTAGATATTTTAATTAGAATAAAGAAAATATATAACATGGAGAGAAAATATAAATGAGGAAGAAGTAAAGGTGTGGGCCTTGCACGATCAAGGATTTGCATAGTTCGCAGAGGGTGTGTAAGCGCGGACACTGTAAGACATAGAACATATCAAAAGTAGTTATTGTTATCTTACTATATTGTATCTTACTAGAAACACAATCATACTATGTCAATTCTAGAAAACAATAAAAAGAACAACTAGAGGAAACAAGCTAAGTCAGTGGAATAGTGTGGATTACGTAGTTACAGTACATAGTGGTTGCAAAACTAGAAAATCTTCCTTATAAACCCCAACTTAGCTAGACACAAAAAGGAAATCATAATGTAAAATAAGAAAAGCCAATTTCAGTAATACGGAAATAAATTTACTTTCAAGAACACAAGTTCAATGAAATTTTTGAATAACAAAATTGAGAACGAAATGTGTGCACAGAGAGGCACAACAAAAATCATTATTCTAAAAAGAGTTAATAAAATTTCATTATAAACATCTCAAAACTTTGATGTGGATCCCATAAGGCGAGCTCTTCACGAATTATAAATGTGAATGATAATATTTAGACTTTACATGACATAAATTATTAGTCATGACGGTTTAGTAGTTAGTATAATATAACTTAGGACCATTAGTGGGTTATATATCACATTTCTAGAGTAATTTTCATAAATACATACACATTACATGGGAAAAAGACTAGCCATAAGCTGAATAAATAAAAATAAAATCATGAAAATAGTGTGGAAATTTTTCCTTAACCCCATTTCTAATCTACAATTCATCTATTTCTCCATAACCCTCTACAACGCTAAGGGAACACAATGACCATAGATCTGCAAGATAACAACTAAGGATCAGGGATCTGGCTCAATGGTCGTTCTTGAAACTAGAAACCCCAAGCCAAATAAAGGATTCCTTCGTATAAAAGGGATAATGGAAGGATGTTAAAGGCTAGCAAAATCTATTTCACATATTTAAGGAAATAATTTCTGCATGTTACTGGAGTTCAAGATTTACCTGATATTAAAAAGGGTGGAAACCATCCCCTACACAAAGTATGGATGCAATAATTTATAATGAAAAAAAATAAATTATCCACACACAAAATGCATATATAAATAGGGGAAAAAGAAACCCCAAAAAAGGAAATTAGGCAAATGGAGAAACCCCTATTTCCCCAAATTGGTATTGAAGGAAAAGAAAAAATAGAGTTCGAAGGCCTGGAAGTAATGAATATGTATATATTTAGCTACTAAGGAAATTTTGTCATTCTATGCCGGCAGAGAAAGTACCCTCCAATCAATACCTTCCTGGGGTTATTAATATGTGCCATGAACCCTGCGAGAAAAGGGGTTAGTCATACCAAATGAGAATTTAGTCTAGAAAGGGAAGCAATTATGTGAGAGTGAGTAAATTTTCAAAATAAAAAGAGACTTGTGATTTTACCTAAAGGGGTTTAGCTGAGTAAGAGGTTAGGTAAGTAGCAATGCTATAGGTAGTAAAATCATTCCACCAAAAATTAAGAGTATTTACTCAATGAGTAAAAAGAAGATGATCATTAACCCTAGCATGGTCAGCTAATTTTAAATTTCTAGAATTTGTTCACCAATCACTACACTACTTTACCTAACCTATAATTCCATCTAAAAGTAGAAGCAAATATTTGTGCATATGTCATTATATTGGGTATTATATTCCAGGTGCAAGGAATCTATACCATGATTAAGGTGATGTTCCAAGTGCAAGACACCAGGTTACAAAATGAAACCGTGATAGAGAATAGGTGTCACCCGATGTGGAATGATAGAGTTTTTAAGGTGGAATTTTAGCCATTAGATCAATTGAAGATATCCAAATTGTCCATATAAACAGTGCATGGTATGCACCTGACCATCAGAAGGGTCAGAATTATATGGAAATAACCAATTTGCTACCCATCTTTCCATGACTCCTATAAAAATGCACAAATTTCATGGGAACTCGAGTTAGTAGAGTTTTCAAAGGAGTAATAATTCCTTGTAGTAGTTATATATTGACCAAGCCAAGGATGTCCTATGCATCTATTGACCTAGGATCATAGCAAGGGTCCTTAAGACGCCAACACACAATTACCCAAATTTTATTTACACAATTTTACATGTCAAACGTTTGGTAGTATTATTACATAAATTAGAGAGAGGAAATTTAACACCATACAAATCCTATTACCTAGTTCATGGTGATTATAATGTAATTACCATTAATTTAAAAGTGTTAGGTAAAAGCGTGGGTTATTTCCATAAACAAATTATAATATATCTAGATAACCTAGAGAATATTCAAAGATGCAAGAACGAGCTCCAAACGATCTTATGTAATTCTTAAAAATATCAAATTAGATGTGGCAGGATAAATGTTTACAGTTTATATTTGTTAAAATAGAGTAAATGTAACCCTATTGAAAACATAATTTTATAAGGCCGTGATGTTGATTTAATATATGACAGACCAACTGTAGTTAAAATACTACTGAATGTATTCTAGTCCTCGTACAAATAAAAGAAATGAATTTTGTGGAAACTTTAGAAACCAAGATAATCTCTTTACAACAAAATAGACCCGTTATTGCAAAGAAAAATGGACAATGCCAAAATTTTGAAGTCATACCATAGTTAGTATGTTTGTGTGAACAAAAATAAATTGTATGAAATCGGGATATGTTACAAAACTCAATAAGGGGAGGGTAATCCACCCACTTATTAGGTTTTTAAATCACATACATTCTCAGCATATCTTCTAGTACCTAGTTCACTCATTCAATTTTCCTATCCATATGTTGATGGTAAGAAGTATTTAACTTCTCTTGGGCACCTAAATTAGTGAAGAGAGCCTTCCAAAAAGTGGAGGTAAA
Organism: Pinus taeda; assembly: GCA_000404065.3. Classification (NCBI taxonomy): domain Eukaryota; kingdom Viridiplantae; phylum Streptophyta; class Pinopsida; order Pinales; family Pinaceae; genus Pinus; species Pinus taeda. The sequence goes on along the minus strand of APFE030226274.1, from coordinate 53,774 downwards.
CTTTACGTCCCTATCAGAGATTACCATTTTGGATATTCAATGTAATCTAAAGATCTCTCTCATAAAAATGTCAATAATTTTCACATTTTTGTAAGTTGATTGCACAATAATGAAACGAGAAGTTTTACTTAGTTTGTCTACCACCACTGTTGTAAATTCATTTTTCTTTCTCAACCTTCATAGACATGTGATAAAATCTAGCATTAATATTTCCCATTTCCATTAAGGAATGGGCAATATGTGGAGTAGACCAGTTGGGTGTTGATGTTCGACCTTTACTTGGTGGCCTTCCAAGAATTTCACCAAGTATTGGGTCACTTCTTTCTTCATTCTAGGACAAAAGTAATATTTTCTTATAGTTGTAGTTAATTTTTTGTCAGTGAAATGTGCAACATATGGATTTCTATGATATTTGTCAAGAATAAATTACTTAATAGTTTGTTGATCAGGAACATAGATTCATTTTTTATAAATCAAGAAATTGTCATTGTTAATATCATATCACATACTTTATTCAGGATTACTCTCTCTTTTATCATGTTCCTGTGAGAAATGGTATTCAATATCTTTTAAGGTAGCATCTCTAATCTAATTAGAAAAAATAAATTTCAGTTGACTCTATACGTAATTCAATCTCCTACTTATAGCATCAACTGCCCATTTCTCTTTAGCTTTCAGGTACTTTATATCAAAGCCAAATTTACTGAGAAGATAAGTCCACCACACTTCTCAAGTGTTTATTTTTGGTTTCTTAAAAAGACTAGTCAAGTTTTTATGGTTAGTCATTAAGATAAATTTCATCCCCAATAAAAAAATGTTATCATACCTTGAGAGCATCGACTATTTTAGCTATGTATAGATGATAAGATGAATAAGGTCATTCATGTTCTTTCAATTTTTTAGATTCATAGGCCATGACTCGGCCTTCTCTCATTATCATGCTTCCCACCCTTTCTTCACATGCATCATTATAGACAATAATCTCCATTTCTAGTTTTTTTGCTTTTAGAATAAGCCTTGTGGTCAACAAGTGTTTTAGACTTTTCTCTCTTCTACAATGATGTTAGGGGTTATGCTACTCTAGAAAATCCTTCATTTAAATGGTTATAACATACGGTTAACACAATATAGGATCGAATGTCTAGAACATTTTTGGGGACAAGCCACTCCATTATTGTTTCAATCTTCTTAGGGTCTACTCCTATCCCATATTGAGTGATATTATAGCCAAGGTATTGTACCTGATCATTATAGAATTCATATTCACTATATTTTGCATACAATCGACTGTCATGAAATGCTTATAATACTCTATGTGGATGCTTCTCATGTTCCACCACTGTTATAGAGTCATTCTTCTTTTTCAACCTTCATAGACATGTAAAAAAATATAACATTAATATTTTCCATTTCCATTCACGAATGGGTAGTGGGTAGAGTAGACCTACTAGGTGTTGATGTTCATACTTCACTTGTTGGCACTCCAAGCATTTGACCAAGTACTGGGTCACTTCTTTCTTCATTTGAGGACAAAAGTAATATTTTCTTATAATTGTAATTAATTTATGGTCACCATTATGTGCAACATATGGATTTCCATGATATTTGTCAAGAATAAATTGCTTAACAATTTTTTGATCATGAGCATAGAATTGATTTTTATAAATAAAAAAAAAAATCATTGTTAATATCATATCTCTTCCTCCTTTCAGGACTACTTTATTTTTTGTCATGTTGCCATAGGAAATGGTTTTAAATATATTTTAAGTTAGCATCTGTAATCTAATTGGAAAAAATAAATTTCAGTTGATTGTAAGTGATTTCATATACACAATTCAATCTTCTTCTTAGAGAATCCACTGCCCAATTCTCCTTATCTTTCACATAGTTTATATCAAAGTCAAATTCACTGAGAAAAGTAGTCCACCATATTTATTGAGCGTTTAGATTTGGTTTCTTAAAAAAACTCGTCAAGATGCTATGGTTATTCATTAAGATAAATTTCTTCCCCAATAAATAATTTCGTCATACCTTGAGAGCATCAACTATTGTAGCTAAGTATAGATGATAAGAAGAATAAGGTTATTCATGTTCTTTCGATTTTTGAGATTCATAGGTCACGAATCGACATTCTTGAATTATAATGCCTCCCACCCCTTCTTGACATTCATCAATATATAAAATAAAAACCATTTCTAGTCTTATGTGTTATGGTCAACAAGTATTCTAGTTGATCAAAACATTGTTGATATTCTATTATCCATACAATTGACTCTCCTGCAATTTTATAATACTATATGTGGATGCTTCTTGTGTTCCTCCATATTCCTAGAAGAAATCGGGATATTGTCAATAGAAATGAACACAAATTTGTCAAAATAGGAATGAAATATACTATTCATAAGACGCATGAATGTGGTTATGACGTTAGTGAGCCCAAAATGGAAAACAGGAAATTTATAATCTTTATAATGAGTTTTTCCCTTGTCCTTATTTGATGGTACCAAGAATGCAAGTCAATTTTTTAAAATATATTATAACCGTTGACTTGATCAAATAGGTCGTCAATCCTTAGTAGTTAATATTTATTTTTGATAGTCAATTTTTTTTAGCTACCGATAATCGATATAAAGAATCATAGTGCCATCCTACTTCTTAACAAAGAGGACATGGGGCTCCACAAGGCGACACGTTGGGACGCATGTATTTTTTGTCTAACAATTCTTGTAATTGAATTTTCAATTCTATCAACTCTGGTATGCTCATCCAGTAGCGTGGCTTGCACACTAGGGAAAATCTTGGAACTAACTCAATGGTGAAATCTATATGTTGTTTAGGTTGTAGTTGAGGTATTTCCTTTAGAGATACCCCAGCAAAGTCCTGAACTTGACAGGTTTTCTAACATTGTTGTTTTCTCCTTATAATTGGTATATCCCAACTAAGCTGCATAGATTTGCCAGTATTTCCTAATGAGTTTCCCTATTTGTGAGGTTATAATTGGTCTTAATCTCACATACCGCTTAATTCCTTGAATTTCATATCCTTCCCCATTCAACAAATTTATGGTCTTTTCCTTACAGTTTACAAGAGATGAATGAGCGTCGACCAGATCCATACCAATTAAGACATCATAGGACCTTAAAGGTAAAACATCTAAATTTACTATTATAGTTTGGTCCACCTATTCAACTAAATAATTTTCTACTTTAGCCACTACTCTCCCTTTTCCCCCTATGGCTAATTCAACCAACCACATGGTCTTAAATTTATTGACTTGTAAATGACATAATTCCACCATTCTAGGAATTATGTAACTTAAACTTGTTCCAGAGTCTATTAGAATAGAAATAGTGTGCTTGAAGATCTTACCTTCAAATTCAATCATGGTAGGTTGATATTCTACATGATGATCTTCTAGTGCAACATTCATTTTACGTATACTTTTTGGCACTTCACCCAGAGTTGAAGTCTACTAAATGTTTGTTTCTTGCTCAAATATTCCACAATACGGACAATTCTTTATATAATGTGGTCCTTATCAACCCCAACACTGTAATCGTAATTTTTTTGGCTGGTTGGCTTCCAATATGGTTGTCTGTTCTACAAATTTTGATTCATTCTGTGATCAAGGTTTTTGCCGACTCTTCTCCATGGATTTTCCTTGTTGATTTCTATGGGAATTTCTAAGATTTATAGTTCCATTATTTTTATCATTTTGTGGATTCGTTTTTACTTTCTTCGCTACCCAAGCCTTATTATTATCTTTCTGTTATATTTCTTGATAAAAAGTTCGGGCTTTCCTTTTAGCATTATCCATCGTTTTAGGATTATCGAGTTCTAGTTGTTCCTTCCTGTGTGTTGGCAAATTGTTGATAAATCATTGCATCTTCGCCTTTTCTTCCTGTATATAGGGAAAATACTGTAAGAAGGAGGTAAAATTTTCCATGAATTCATCAATGGTTAGTTGTCTACGTTGAAGATCATGGAGCCGTTTCGCATTATCATTGTAGAATCATTTAGTTAGATACATTCCCTTGAAATATTTCTAGAAAGTTTCCAATGTGATTACTTATTTGTCAACTCCATGAATTGGATTCACTTCTTCCCATCGTAATATTCTTTTTCCCTGTAGTTGGTAAATTTCTAAGCGAGCTTTGAAATTATCATCACATTCATAATTTTGGAAGTACTTATTCATATTAAATAACCATGAATGTGTTGCCTCTTCTACCTCTCCATGAAAGCTCAGGGGTTTTATCTTTCTAAATTCTCCATGTAATTCGAATTTCCCTCCCTTTGCACCTTTCCAGATATTACTCCTAGGAAAATTTCTTCACTCTTCCTCATTTATGCCTCTATCACCCTCTTATTGTTCCGTGTAACTCCTTTCAAGTATATTTTCCTCCCACCTACTGTGGGACTTTGCTCTATTTCCATTATGATGGACAGGGATGAAATTTCTATGATTTTGTTTGTGCATTGAACTTTTTAGTATGCATTCTTATTCATCCATCATACTTTCATTATCTACCCTTAAATTTGCCATTTTAGCCTTTAGTTATTACATGTTTT
>APFE030226274.1:25803-49192 GCA_000404065.3 Pinus taeda | reverse complement strand
ACCTCTCCATGAAAGCTCAGGGGTTTTATCTTTCTAAATTCTCCATGTAATTCGAATTTCCCTCCCTTTGCACCTTTCCAGATATTACTCCTAGGAAAATTTCTTCACTCTTCCTCATTTATGCCTCTATCACCCTCTTATTGTTCCGTGTAACTCCTTTCAAGTATATTTTCCTCCCACCTACTGTGGGACTTTGCTCTATTTCCATTATGATGGACAGGGATGAAATTTCTATGATTTTGTTTGTGCATTGAACTTTTTAGTATGCATTCTTATTCATCCATCATACTTTCATTATCTACCCTTAAATTTGCCATTTTAGCCTTTAGTTATTACATGTTTTCTAGTAGCACAACCATTGTATTATGATGGTCATCTCGTAATCGTATCCAAATTTCTCAATTGGGTCCCACAAAAGGTATTGAACTAGATCCTATAAAGGGTCTTGCTCATGAGGGAAAGTCACACTAGTTCCCATGCACATTTGCTTCCACTCTCTTTGAACCATACATTACAAATTTGTATTATCATGCCTAATTATAGCATAGTGTAGAAACATCGACTCTCATACCAAGTGTAACCTACATTAACAAATTTTCATTTACCATATATCTAATATTTTTACCATGCTATATATGTTGTAATTAATCTCACAATGTATATATGTATGAGTTGATCTAGATTGGATTAAAGGATGTTTTATTTGATTTATGTATCCATGTTATATGCAACATTAACTAAGTGATTATTTTCTCGGACCTCGAGCTTAACTTAATTGTATGACTTGAATGAGATTTGTGACTCCTTGGGTGAATCTCGTAGTGGCCATATGATGTATTGAGTGACATTAAATTTTGATCGATCTAAGATCTGGTCCCATCACATGTCATATAGCACTCTTAGCTATAGGGATTTGTAATAGATATACAACTCTCCAAGATTGGGTTTCAATAGACAATGTAAATCGAAGCGGGTGTTGCAGGGTTCCCAACATCATATGCAACTCATTTGCCCGGTTTCCGTCTATCAAAATACAACTCTGCATCTTGGAAACTAAGGTTTCATTTTTATGCGGACACCCTCATTTCTCTATGTCTACTCGCTTAGTTATCCTCATTACATCCTCTCCCATGTTAACATGCAATTTAACTAAATTCTTTCATACTTTCCTCCAAATAAATTTGTTTCATTTCTTGCTTCTTGCACGAGCTAATGGGATATACTCTTGAGAATGGTAATTGCAGAAGATGATGGTATTTGAACAGATCAATTTTATCATTCACATTTTACTGTGTCCTCAATTTGTCTTTTGTCATTCTGTCTTTGTCTTTTAATGCTCATTAAATAATAGTGAATGATTTTACTGTTTCCTTAATTTGTCTTTTTTCATTCTATCTTGATCTTTTAGTGCTCATTGAATAATAGTGAATCACCGAGGTCAACCGTTTTATGATTGTTTACTTACTGATGAGTTTCTTTTCTTTTAGTGTAATGTCATGGTGCGCTACATTAATATTTTTTTTACTTGGTTCGTCTCTTACAAGTAATTCTTCCATGGTGACTTCATCAATTTGCTTGAAAATTCATGGCTCCCTTCCCTAGATTCTTCTTCGAGAGTTTATTTCTCTGTTGAATTTCCACCAGTGGTCGCATGCCCCTCTAGGGTTTTTCTAGTTGAATGTTAACAGAGTTTTGTGCAGTGAGGCTCAACAGTGAGCTAGGCTTTTCAAAATATTATTATTTTTTTAGGTACAATCTACTATTTAAATGAAATAAAAGTCCACGACCATACCCTTGTTACCCTATTGGAACTCTATCTACCATTATCATGATGGACCTTTCAACTATGAGTAATGTTGGTCACCATACCCTTGTTACTCTATTGGAACTCTATCCACCTTTCAACTATGAGTAATGTTCGTGACCATACCCTTGTTACTCTATTTGAACTCTATCCACCGTTATCATGATGGACCTTTCAACTATGAGTAATGTTGGTGTAGTTATTTACGAGTTTAGTCTCTAAGAAAGAACCCTGGTCTGTTAAAGTAAAACTATGTTTCTCTTTTAATATTTATAATTGATTCTTGGCCACATGAACCTTCCCAATTCTCGGGTTGTATTGAATTTGTTTTAGTCAATAAGATTTTTTGGGTCTCACCCACTTCGTCAAAGATTCTCGGTCAAAGTTTCTTTCAATGGAATGCTTTTAAGGAATGCTCGTTTGGTAGACTTACGTATATTGGATTCTCTAATATAATTACCTATATTCCACAATTACAAATCTATGAATGCTTGCTATTTGATATTATAACACTTTTCGCTCAATGACTTATTTTCAGGTGCATTATAAAAGGTCAGCAAACTATTTTCATTATGAGATTATTATTTCAATAGTAATATTTAGAGTTCTTTCCTTTTTAAATCTGCATTAGAGTTTGCTATAAAGTGTATTTTTCCTTCTTTCTGTTTGGTCAATATATTTGGATGTAAATATATTCGGATGCAATTTACAGTATTATTATAGTTCACAATTTTCTTAACTCTGAGTAGTCCCAAACTAGTTCTAGGGTGCTGTAACCTGGTCTGGCCCTGGAACTACTCAAACCTCCTAAGGGCATGTTGTTCTAGCCTAGTGGTCACTGTTATTATTGTTCTCTCTTTAAGATTGTTTACATGATATCTCTATCAGATTCTAGAAACACTTTACATATAAATACAATGGTTTTCACCCCACTTTTCATTAGTAGATTTATTCTTCGAACAATATAATTAAAACATCCATTACAATTGAAGACCTTATAAACAAACAAAAAGACTTTCTTCGAACAATATAATTAAAACATCCATTACAATTGAAGACCTTACAAACAAACAAAAAGACTTTCACCTCTGAGGATAGTAGGTTTCTAGGGACTTATCTTTCTTTCTTTCAGCCATCCACAAAACCACAGGGAAGGGAATGTTCCTCGTGACCTTTGAGATCGACTCTCCTTTAGTAGTTTCAGATCCAAAACAATTTTAGATTCAGAACCATCATGGATTCACCCCATACCACTTGCTCAGGTTACTCTCGTTGAGTAGTTGCATATCCAAAACAATTTCAGATTCAGAACCATCATGGATTCACCCAAGACCACTTGATCCCAACCAGATTCAGTCTAGTGTTTCAAATAGAATTCCACTCCCCCTAACAGCTCAAGAGCTCTATGAGTGGAAGCATATTACCTCCCTTAGTCTCCTCTCAAAGGCTAAGCTTTGTTATAGTCACACTCCCCCAAATTTGAATCTGGTATTTCCCCTCTGAGATGTCTTGTCTCAAGAGACGGAGGTTAGGAGGGAAAAAGTCCATGCCCATAAATGTGTTTTGTTGTGGAACATGAAACTTACTTTTAAGTTACTTTTGAGTGTAATTTTATAACTAATTTTAAATTTTTTATAATTACATTTAAACATTCATGTTTTAGCAAGTCTATAATCTGTCACTTAAAGAAATAAAATAAAGTAGAGTAATTCAATGTTAGCATATTTAACCAAGGTATTACAAAAATTCTCAACCATATTTAAAAAAAAGACTTATTAACATAAAAATTAATTCAAAATATCTAATTTTAAAATTAAATCAAACTTTTCACATTAACCACTACACTGTGCTTCTGATGTATATCATAAATAATTTTAAAATTAAATGTTCCATGTTTAGCTCTGTGATGTGTTAACCACATTGTTGTCTTTGAGATGTATATCCTAAATCAAGAGATGGGTTAGCTGGGCAAAGAAATGGTAGCATCCATTTTTTAAATATATTTTTGTTTAAAACAGAAATGCTATTTTTTTAAATCATTAATACCATGAAACCATTTTACAATATGGGTTATTTTTTTTATCTTTTTTTAACATTAACAACCAGCGGTTGCAATAAATATTTAGAAACAGGAATTGAATTAAGAAACAGGATCAGAAAACCGCCATTTTCAATTTTTATTCCTGCAATGAAATCATTAACGGGTATCGATATTCATGTTTATTCTTGGAATGATTAATTTCAAATCCTACAACAATACTCTAGCTCTAACTGAACGAAGGAATACGGAGCACGAGAAACATCAATATGTATAAATAGAGGCAGCCATTAGAAACTTGAGCCAATTAATTTCCTGCTAGATTTAAAGGATTGAGTGTGAGCAGCTTGTGAATCGTCAAACCGTGGTCCTTCAACTGCGATGCTAATATGATCTGCTGGCGCGTGCTTTCCAGCATCAATGGAACTCTCATAACTCCTTAGAAACTCCGGCTTGCCATTGGCTTTCAATTGCTGCTGCTCCTTTGAATCTGAAGGGCAACATCCAGGAGGACTTGGAGCATGGAGTGGGCATTGAGGTGAAGCTGGAGGGCACTTAGGAACTGCTCGTGCTGCCCACACCCCATCGGAAGAATGAACGTTACGTTGGGGTGAAGGAGTCGGAACATGGGGATTGGGTTGAGGAGCAGCTTTAAAAGAAGATCGAACATTACTGCTTTTATGCGGTCCTGGAGGAGTGGGAACATTTCCATTGGATTGGTTTCCCGCGGAAGCGGCAACCAGAAGAAAGGAGCCTTCCTTAAAGAATGACGTCGACATAAGTAGGGCTAGAGAAGTAAGTAGAATGACAGAAACATTAGTTTTCATTTTCGTGGGGAAAGGCATCATCCGTGGAAGGCTCTAATATTGTGAAAATCTTCCGTGGATGGATGTGTTAGATGGTTGATAATCTGTAAATATTGGAGATAATGAGAGCTATGGAAACGTGAGCTATACTTGCAGATGAAATATTTGCGATAATCAGAGTTATGGAGACGTGATTTATCGTTGAGTTGTAGTTGCAGATGAAATATTTGTTGCTTGCATACAATGCAATGCATTACTCACATGGAGGGAGATATGTTTTTATATACATACAGAGAGGGCAAGGAGCGGAGGACGACCCTGAATTGTTGAATAGAATTCAATTTAAATAGAGGATGGACCAAGGACAGATTCTTCCTTCGTAGAGCAGACGGGAGATAACCTGAGCGATTGTTTAACGTTAAAAGTCCTCAACTTGGAGTGGTTTCAATCTTGTGGGTTGAATGTGTGACTGCGTGGAGAGAGCGGAGAATAGTATTGTGTGCCCAGAAGGTGTTGGGATGTTTGACTTTGTCGTTTGATTCATCTCTGGTGTTGAATTGACTTCCCACGATAGTAAGCAGAAGATGCAACCTAGTTAGAAATTGGAAGAAGGTAATTGAGATGTACTTGATTTTAATCCGGGGGAAACCGAAGGCGCAACGAAGTTAGAAATCTTACTTTAACCCGTGGGAAACCGAAGGTGCCTTGACGTGTATATGCGTGATTTTCCATTCAGATTCCGAACAATCTCAAAGTAGATTTGAGAATACGGCAATATCGAAGAGATCGCGTTCATATATATTTATATGGCTTACTCCTCTACTGAGGCTTCTCTGTACTTTTTTTTGTTATATATTAGTAGAGTAACTTAACTTAGAAAAAAAAACTAAATAGTTCTTTCCACCCAATTTTGTAAAAGAGTAAACTAACTATCGAATCCTAGCTCGTTAAGGAAATGAGTGAGCCTTACCCTAAGAAAAGCATACCATTTGTCTAATATTTTCTTTATCATTGTGCAAGAAAGTTGTTACATGTTAGAGTCCATTCTTCATTGCACTTTCATTATCTTCAAAATTTAACATATTATGTGGGTTTGTTCTTTTTTTTTTTTCTTTATTTATTTCTTTATTTATTTCTTTCTTTGATTGAAGTTAGTTTTCCCTCTTAGAAGTGGTCCAACTGAAAATGTCGATTCTAAAATCATGTTAATATCTCCTTAAGACAATTGGATTATCTTTACTTTACTTATTTGTTATTCAAGAAGTGTATTATAAATATTTTAGTTGATCTGAACTAGTGCTATTTAAATTGATATCCATTTGTTTGTTATTGAAAGAGTGAAATATAAATAAGTTGGAACTTTGAGTTTTAATATTTTTATATCAAGATGGTAAGAAAAAGTATTAGCATTTTTACTAAGCCCATACCATCTCTAATCTACGACACCCCATTCATTTTATGATATCGATGTACCGTACCTCTCAACTTGTACAAGGTAGGCTTTCAGATGAAAGATTCAAATTTATTCATATTTTATTATTACTATTGATAAGTATTCAATGTCAATTATTTAATTATTTATAGTTTAATTTATCATGTATGATATTATATTTTTTTCTAATGGTTAATATTGATTTGTCAATTTCATTTTATTAATGTGAAAAACATATGTCATAATTTTTGCTTGTGTGAATGAAATTATTTTTTATTTATATAAAATATTAAAATTTTTTGTTTTTTTTTATTTTTTATTTTTTAAGTAAAAACTTAAATATATTTAATATTTATTCATTTATAAAAAATAAAATAAAATAATAATATTAATTAGATTTCATTTAGATTCAAGTGTAAACTTTATATGTTTTCTTCATTATTTCAGTCACATATAATTTAATTGTGTTTTGTTAGTATATGGCACACTACGCTAGAAAAAAAGTCATAATCATAAATGCTATAATTGTATATGATATATTTCATTTCTTGTTGATAAATAAAATCTTTAAATTTATTAATAAAAAATAAAAAATAAATAAACACATAAATTATTATATAAGATAATTCTCATATTAAAATATATTATTATAAAAAATTTAAATTTTCTTAACCAGAAAATGAAATTTAATAACATTAATTATTATGTTATTTGAAATAATAAAATTCAACCCTATCCTAACTTAATTTGTGAAAAAATAACTACTCTTAATCAAGTCTAGACATGTTAAATGTCAAATGGAGGCTCACCTAAGAAAATACTATGAAAATAATTGATTAGCTTAATGAAACATAATGTCTCAAAATGTAAAGTAAATTAGTTTAAATTGTGCCTAATTATATGGATTTCCTCTAAATTTGTTAGTGGATTCACACATTTGAAAAAGAATTATGGAATTATGGAGTAAAGAATACTTGCACAATTGAGAAAATTCCCCATATAGTGAGATGTTTTGAAGTTTGAACATGTGATCAGATATGTCATCATCAATAAAATCATTGAAGCTTAAATTTATTCATCTTAATTTTTTTATTTTATTAGTAAATATTTAATTATTTATAATCTAATTTATAATGTATATATAATTTTTTTAAAATTCATAATATTAATTTGCTATTTCAATTTATTAATGCTAAAAAATTTATTATATTCTTTTGTGGTAATGACATAATCTTTTAATATTATATAAATAAATATATAAATTTGAAATTTTATTTTTAAAATTCTTTTTAAGTATGGAATTAATAATATTTATATTTTTAATAAACAAAAATTTAATATATAATGCTATTCAGGTTTAGTTAACATTGAAATTTAAATTCTAAATATTTTCTTGGATATTATGAGTCTCACACATTTCAATTATGTTTCTGCACAATATGCCATAGAAAAAAGGTTTATCTTAATTGTATATAATAAATTTTAGTTTCTCATTAATACATAAAATATTTAAAACTTCTTAATAAAAAGACACATAATAATTTCATATTAAGTATGTCATTATCATAATTTTGAATTTTCTTATTAAGAAAATTTAAATTTACAACATTAATTATTATGTCTTTTGGAATAGCGAAAGACAACCCTATCCTAATTGGCTTTGTAAAAAATTAATTACTCTTAATGAAGTCTAGAGATCTAAAATGCTAACATACAATAAACCCTAGATAATAATAAATTAAGAAATTTAAACAAGTGTACATGGTGATGGCATCAATCATTATGTATGAACCTTATAATACAACTCCATAAGCTTGCTATAGTGGTGCTACAATGTCACGCGCTCAGCATGCTATGTTGCTGTCGCTTTCTCTGCTGACTTGGCCTTGCTCTGTCTCTTCGATTATCTCTGATAACTGACTCCTGGTGAGCTAGTGGTGAACTAGTGGTGAACCTACTGAGAACTTTCATGCTTTCACAGCCCCAACAACAACTTCCTCGCCTAACAATGGCCTTCACATCCCTTCATTCCTTTGGTGAACTTCCAGCGAACTTCCTTGGTATACTCATTTTATTTCAGAATGGATAAATCTTCTTACAGAGAGATTCTTTATAGAGATTGACTATCTTCACATTTATCGGACTATATGTTGTTCGCAAGGACGAAGCAATACACAAGGCTACCTGGGGAAAGATAGGCTTTGCCTCAGAATATGACTTAAACTCATATACAGACTAGATTACTTTCTAATATGATTCAGCCACTTTAGGTTCTCTCCAGTGCCAAGCACACTAATTCGCAAGCTCCCAAATCACCTTAGGACTTGATTTCTTCTCGTGATGCAAGTAGATTAGACTGGATATCAACAAACGCAGACAAGCACTCGACACAAAACTCACAAAGACTCAAACTCCGAATGCCTAAAAAATGAGCCTTACCCTCATTATATAAGAATTGAGGGGGGACAAGCATTCTTGTGGGTCATCCGTGAACTGACCTAAAGGTAGATGGAATCATTCCTTTTGGGTACGGCCAAGGCAACGACCACACAAAGATTCCAGTTCGAGAAGTGGATGGAATTATTTCTTTCGGGTAATGCCAAGGCGTCATCCTTTCAATAGATTCCTGTTCGGAAAAGAAAATCTTACGGAGAATAATCTACGTAGGAAAAAATGCATACTTTCTATCAAATTCCACGAGAAAATGTATGATACCAACAAAACAAAGTGGATGCTTTTCATAAAACCCCACTGGAAAATAATTTGCATAGAATATTTACACAGTGGAAGGTTTAGTACAGCAAATCCCATGGGAAATTTGGTCACAATTAAGCCCTTGTGACTGGTACTCATTATTACAATATGGATACTTTTAATGGAAATCCCATGTAAACCATCAGAATTCTTTTAGGTCAAGGAATCTATCTCTTTTATACAATAATTCATCCTTGGATTTTGTATATATCATGTGGACAATCATTGGTTTTCCCAAAATAAATTGATGTTTCACCTTGGTCAAGACTAACCATTCTAAGTGTTCTCTCATATATTCTTGGAGTGAATAGTTTAGGTTATGGAAAGGAGACCATTCTTTATCTGTCATTTCTTTAACAATTTTGTATATGGTATGAAAAAATTCTCTAATGCCATGTTCTTGGCACCAACCACAGTATTTTCTTTGGTATACCTCATGGTATACAGGATCCATGGCAGTTCTACATACCTCATAATCACTCACCATTCTCTAAACCATTGGCACTATTGATTTCTCTGAGAAGTAGCTAATGTGCTAAATTTTGGCTTTGTATAGTGAGTTTCTTCCTTTTCATCGAAATTAAGAAAGTCCCACCAAAACTTTTTATACACTGTAAAATCATACACAGTGTCAGGAAATATAATCTTAGGGTCATTTCTTGGCCAATGAGCACAGGGTTGGACAACCCAATATCCATGTTCATTCCAAAGATCTCTGGTTTGACAACTACAAAAGTACTTCTCATAAATGCCAGTACTACGTCCTCCGTGACACCATATGCCAACGATATCATGAAAATTCTGTTCTAGAGGTTGATGAGCAATCCTAACATCTCTTTTTGATTTTTCATATATCATATCATGGATCCCCTTGCTACCTTTACGGTATACTTTCCTTTCAGGTACAAATTGTTGAATATCTGTGTGAGGCTGCAAGTTGGCATCCAATATCTTTGTGTTTCTAAGTTGCCAAGTGCATTTCCAATTTCTTCTGTATTCTTCCCAATCTTGATTATCTGGGATGGTCCTTAGAACTTCTTATTTCCGGTGCTTCTCCCGCTCAATAATGATCATCATGACATGGTCTCTTGATTCAATATATTCCCTGCTAAGAAATTTAGGGCAATTGTTTTCTTTACCCTTAATATTTTCCACCTGAAAATCAAAGTTTGCAAAAAGGGCATGTCATCTCGCAAACTTGGCTTCTCCGACCTTCTTGATGTCTTTTTTTAATACCTTCTACAAAGAAGATGCATTAACTTTAAGTAGAAAAGATTTGTTAAGGAGATAAACTTCAAACATACTAATGCAATTCCATGCTGCGTTTACTTCTTTTTCTATTCTGGAGTAGTTCAGCTCGGCTGGATTCCATAGTCCAGATGCAAATTGGACTATTTGCTCTCCTTTTACAAAATTTTGCTTCAGAATTCCACCCCATCCAATGTTACTTACATCTGATTCTACAATTTTATATGCAAGATCATCAACAACATATAAAATAGGCAAAGATTTTACCTTGGCCTTGATATTCTAGACTGCTTTTGTATGGACCTCTATCCACTTTGGAGGATTATTCTTCAGTCTTTTGTTCAATATTCTTCTATCACTGGCACAATCCTAATAGAAGTTGCTGACATAGTTGAGGCAACCTAGGAACCTTTATAGTTGGTTCTTGTTTGTTATGACATCTGGAAATTTTTCTGCAAACTCTACTGCATGTTTCTGCAAAGAAATATTCCCATTGCAGATTATGTGGCCCAAAAATTTGATAGTGGTTTGAAAAACCTCTATCTTATTTTTGAAAAGCACCAAACCATTGTGCTTAACTAAATTCTTAAATATATTTACGCGCTTAAAATGCTCTTGAATATTTTTAGAGAATATCAATACATCATCTATATATACAATAAGCCAGTCAAAA
The DNA here is from genome assembly GCA_000404065.3 of Pinus taeda. NCBI lineage: Eukaryota > Viridiplantae > Streptophyta > Pinopsida > Pinales > Pinaceae > Pinus > Pinus taeda. The sequence goes on along the minus strand of APFE030226274.1, from coordinate 38,437 downwards.
TATGGCTTAAAGATATTGTCCATTACCTTTTGGAATTTTGATTGCGCATTCTTGATACCAAAATGCATGACATTCCACTCGTAATGTCCTGCTGGTACGTTGAAGGCAGTTTTGAATTTATCTCTTTCAGAAATGGCTACTTGCCAAAATCCTGCTTTCAGGTCAAACTTAGAGAAGATCTTAGCTCCTGCAATCCTTCTTATTAAATCTACTTTATGGGGTATTGGATAGGTTTCATCAGCTAAGACTGAATTTAGACGCTTATAATTGATGACTAACCTTGGAATGCCTCTGATCTATTTATCTCTCTTGTTTACATAGAACCCATAACAGTTCCAAGGACTGTTTGATTCTCTGATCAATTTTTTGCTAAGGAGCTGCTGAATTTCTTTCTCACAAAGATCTTTGTATTCTTTGCTCATGGGTATTGCTCGGCTCTTACAAGGCTTACCAGCATATCCTTCCTTGTAAGGGAGCTCTATTGTGTGTTGTTTCCTATGCCAAAATGCATTAGGTTCTTCCAAGCAACAATCTTCCTCAATCTGTCTCTTCAATTCTCCAATCTTGTTCTTTATCTGAGGAATTTTGAGTTGTTCTTCTATTCTAAGAGTAGATTTCAAGTCTTTCAGGTTTGAATTTCTAGCTTCAGCTCTGTCCAAATTCTGCACAGTTTGGACCATTGTAGAGAGATTTTTGGATTGGAGATGTATGGAAGCTCAATTTTCTTTCTTGTCCCTTTAGATGTGGGGATTGATATAAAATATCCATCTTTTCCTCCTTTGAGTCTGAGTGACCCATGAGGTTCTACTACTGCTCGAAAGACATTGCCAAGTATGCAATCTACTAGAATGTTAGCGACTGCAAATTTCAAATAAACACAGTGAGTATCAAAACAAAGAGAGGCTTTGGGTACCTCATATTAGAGCTTTTTATTACCCAAACCTACTACCATTCTTTTTGCAGCTACCCAATACTTGGCTAGAATATTCTTCACGTTGAGGATATTTATGTATGCTCCAAAATTTAGAACAGCAACCATTTCAAACATTTGGCCCCTTATTTAGACATATACTTTAACATGATGTTGCTGATAGGAGATGGTTAACAATCTCATATCTCTGAAGCGAAAATTTGGATCCTTTATTCCTTTAGCAACTTGGATTTCTTGATTACTGCTATATGGAGCAGTATCGCATGGCTGATCATTATCTTCTTCTTCTTTTTCCATCTATTTTCCTTTCTTCAGTTCTACAATCTGATCTTTCATTGCGGAAATTTTCTCCTTGAGATTTTGAATCTCACGGCTGGCCTTCCCTAGAGTGAGTGATCTCACTCTCCTAGGTTTCTATTGAAGCATTTGGAATGATTTTGTATTTATTCCATAGGAAGCATCAACGAATAAAGATTTCTTACCTGAATATTTTGAAGCTTTCGATTTAAGCTGGTCCATAAAGGCTTCCGTCAGGCGATTTTTCATTTCTCCATCCTCCATGGCTCGTATCTGGGATAGGATTTTTAGCTCGTCTTCTTTTGTTGCTTCCATGAGGACATTTTATTTCTGGGGCTTGGTTTTTCCCCTTCTTCGCCCGATTCACTATAATATTCAGAATTAGAATTATATTGAGCTGACAAGCACATCCTTCACAATCATAACATAAACAATCTAAAGAACCAGAATCTGAATATTGCTCTATATGAGCCTATAGTTTTTCTGTAGAAGAAGAACTGAAAGAATCATAGGAATATTCCCCTATCTGATGTTGCTGAAAAATTTCTCTGATGACAACATTCGGGTAGCACTCTATCATATATGTGTGATAATCGCATTTCATACAGATCATTGGTCCTCTTCCTTCCCGCTTAACTTGTTTGGCTTTTTGAACAAAGGCTTCAGATTTGTTGCCTCTATTTACCTTTTATTATTCGCCTTGTGGACATCTAGAGGATGTATGTCCATTTCTCCCACATAACGAACAAGTGATATTATTCCATTTTTCCCACATAACGAACAAGTGATATTATTCCATTTATCCTGCTTGGTTGTGTGTAGGTGAATATAAGAGGGGTTATAATAGTGTGTTCTAGTAACATACTTATAACACGCTTTCCTTATTCTTGAGGCTTGGCCTCGCATTGGTTTGGAATATATTTTATTGTTCTTTGGATATTTTCTTCTATTCTTGTAGAAAGTTTCTTTAAACTCTCTCTTTGCTCTTTTCTTAGCTTTCCTTCATTTTACCAAAGGATCATCCACTGGCAGTCCATACTTGTTGTAGATGGACTTCTTGTCTGGCAATCTGGAATGTTTTTCCAGAGATTTATTTACCTTTGAGCTTTTACAAAGACTTCCCAGTGTCTTTGTAACGTGAGCATATATCACTCCCCATGCATATGACTTAAAAGGTAATTGGAAGACTTCTTGCATTCTGATATAGTCTATAAATCTAGATGGAAGGGCTGCAAGATATACCTGTTTCCATAATAGGTTCTTTGAATATTTGACCTCGTACATCCTTTGCATCCAATCTTTATGGAATTCTTCAAATTGGGACATTTTGTAGCATTCCAAATTCATCAAAATAACTTCATTTATGTCCGCAATTTCTGTTTCGCTACCTCACCAATGCTCTAGGATCATTAACGTCAATGCTCCTATCATATTATTGGTAACAGTGCCATTTGAGTTGTGTATCACATCTCCTTTCTCATATTTAAGTACTTCTGCTTCCATTTCTTCGATGATATTTGGGGAAGACTCTATCTCCCACCCCTTCAGGAGTGTTCCCACAAAACATTGAATAATAGTTCTGCAAGCATCAATTTCACTTTTCCCTCTAAGACACATTAGTTTATATTCAGTATACATCATATCAATCATCCGCTGGATTTGGCTGACACTCATGTTATGTATGTTCCACTCTTTGTGGGAGTTTAGGAAAAAGGTATGTGCTTCATTAAGTTTTCCTTTTCCTTCAATATTGGGTGCAAGATATCTAGTGAACCTATGCTCAAGAGGTTCATATATGGGAAATATCTGTGTATCATGATGTTTTTCCTCTTTCCCTTTTTCTTGTTCTTCATCCTTGAATAAGGATGCAATGGTCACTTTTATTGTAGCCTCATATTTGAAAGATGTGGCTACTTCATTGGGGAATAAAGCTGGAAACATGTTGACAGTTTTAACAGGATCTTGCATCTTTATGCTTCGTTTAACAAGAAAGGAGTTTGGAACTGGTATTTCAACTTTTGATAGATTCATCTTTTCAACTCTATCTCTTAAACAAGTTATGAGATGTTTAGTTGTATCTAATTGATCAACTAACTTTTCTTCTACTCCTATATGGGATAAAGATTCACTTGCATAAGAACAAATCAAACTGGAATCAAATTGTACATTGTTCAAACATTTATTTACATTATTAATTGATACTTGCATAGTATCAATTTGTTCCTTGACTTCTGCAGATTTTGCTGCATTTATTTCTAAGCATTTAAGTGCAGTATTTGTCCAATTTAGCTCTTCACTCGCCTTCTGAATTTTTCCATCAAAGCGTTGTCATCTTTATGTACCAGTGGTATGGCTTTTGCTACATTTTGTTTTTTTCCAATCACAATTCCTTTGAAAGGAGGAAATTTTGATGGAGTTTCAACTTTTGTCTCATCTAATGTAGTCCAGGCATCCTTATTTGTTGTAGTGCTTGTAGAACCAGTAAAACATTTAATGGAGAAATATTATCTTTCCAGGAAGAGAAAGATATCCAGGTGTTATTTATTTCCGTAAAATGTTTCCAATCTTTAGCTAATTCTTTCTTCTCTTGGGGAGTATAATTCTCATCAAATTCATCTACCTGAGGATTAGTGTATAAGTCCCAATTAATCATTGCTTTCATCCACTTTTCACTAATCTCTGATTTTAGGCATCCATCCATGAGAGAGAAGAATTTATGCATCTCCATTATTGCAAGCTTTTTGTAGTTTTTAGGAACTGGGCGAAATCTGTAATCTGGTATTAGGCAATTTTCCTATTCAAGATGTCCTAGGCCATATCTAGGATTAGTTGGTCTCATTAGACACATCATCTTAGTCAACCTTAGGTCTTCTCCTTCTAATGTAGCAATTTCATGCATCATGAGTACATGATTTATATCCTCCTCATGTGGGAAAGGTATATCGTAACATTTGGGGTTCGAGCATGGATTAACAAAAGTTGAAGGAGGAGCTATGCAAGATCTAGGATTATGGTTGGCATGAATTGTGGTTTCGGCAAGCGTAAGCAGATTGATAATTTCTTAGCATTCTGGACATTTGACTTCTAAAGAGTAAAAATTTACAAGCTCTGCTAATTGATACAAAGGATTATGTCTACAAGAAGAGAAACTACAACAAGTTGTATCTACAGTGGAGGGATCTCTGTAATATTTGGATTGTTTACAGGTGATATCAATATGTCGGTGGTCAATGGTGGATCTCCTGGGAAAGGATATGACTGTAGAAGATAATTTTTTTCTAATAACAGCCGAGGTAATTTTCTTTGGCATGAGAGGCTTTGGATTGTTCACCACCCAGTGTTCTAGAAATGTTAAGTCTTCCCATCTGATAGTTTGGTGTTCTATTTTCTGGTTTTTGGGATGAGTCAAAATGACAATACAGGATTTGGAATCTCGACTGGGCATATGTCGGATGGCTGGCCACAACATATTGGTGTAAAAAAAATAGGCCTTGGTCTGTATGGCTATATTGTTTCTCTTTTTGTGCATATCGAAATGAGTGGTTTGGATTTGGAGCTGTAAGATCTGATCAATGGTTTCATCAAATGTATAGATAGAGAAATTTCGGCAACAGTCAAAATATACTGGGCCATTAGGGAAAGGAGCAACTATTTTGCCTATTAAGGAATCAATGTACTTATTATGCGTTAGATCACGGACAATAGCTAATGCAAAACTATGTAATCCTTTATGGATTAAAGGATTGATTCCTACTCGTATACATCTTAAGTGCAGATAATTTGTCTTTAGTCTCTCCGCCTCTTCCTGAAACTCTTTTGGATTTAACAGAGAAATCGTTTGAATACTATCGGCACTTTCTTGAATCTGGTTCACTTACTCTTTAATGCTAATTCTAGTAGCTACTTTTAAATGGAAACAGAAAGATCACTATATACTTCTCAAGGAGCTATAGTAGGTAGTTCCCATTGGGCAGAAGGCTGGGGTTGTTCATATTCAAGTTTGGCAGAATTTAGGACACGACTAGAACTTGATACAAACATATCCATTAAAGGGTTTTCTTCAGCCTTAGAATCTCTCTTCTAGTTCTCGAAAAGAGATGGATTTTCAGAAACTGTCCATTCTTTTAATGAGTATAAGATTTAGAATACCGACTTATGAACTAGATGTTACTGGATCTAATCAAAAGCTTCGAGTCACGAGCTTCATAAGGTTCATACACCATACATATTAAACAAACTTTGTATGGATAGACATCAATACACAACCATGTTGTTAATAATAGCACTAGGTATGATTGGCCAGCTTGGGTTTGTCAGTATGCCATTGGATTATTTCATATGTGGCTTGGTGCTACATATATGGCCTCGGCACATGCTAAAGGTAGAATAATACTCATTTCATATATGTTCTTGTGATAAAATTTAACCTCACATGTGACCATCCTCGTCGAACTTAGATGCTTTTGGAGACTCTACTTGGCAGCTTGCAGAGGAGGCATCTGTCTCTGGCCACACTGTTGATCGACGTGTCAAGCTAACCAATGCTAGAATTTGCAGTGGGTAGGGTAATTCCACCCCCAAAACCCTAACCAATTTTTCATTTTGTTATCCTTGGTAAGCCTCCTACGTGGCTTTGCATCTAGTTCTAGTTCTTACTCCTCTGCAATGGAAGAGTCCTCAAGCTCAATTATTTGGCATGTCATCACTAAACGTAATATTGTAGCTCTGAATTTTCATTTTCAAGTTTTATTTCCAAATTAGTGAGCTAACTCTCAACTGCATGCAACCCACGTTGATGAAAGGTTGAGGCTTACGGTACCCCAGGAAAATCTTGACACAAATGTGGCAACTTCAAGAAAGGTAAGTTGCTATTAGCCCTTCTCTTACACGTATGATTGTTCTTAATTGGGTGCATATTGATAGTTCTCTAGGTTTGGAGCCACAACAGGGCAACTTACTCGTTGAGATAACTTTCCCTTAAGCTTATAGTAATTTGATTTAAAGAAACCCTTCCTGTATTTGTGGTGATAATTCTTACTCTGTTCTTTTCTCTATTAGTTACAAGTACAAACCTCTTCCATTCTTCTCATTTCTATATGTGATTATCTCCTTTGTGCTTGATCTTACTCTTAACCATCTTGCCAAGCTTTCTTCTTGGAATCTGATGGGTTACTCAACAATCCTCTCCACTGGTTACCAAGCTCAGGTTTTCAGTCAAAAGATAGCTAGGTTGTGTTCTATTATTGGCTGTAGAGGTTAGAACCCTCTTGGTTTCTTAGTTTTTAGTTACATCGATGATACAGGGTTCGACCCTCATAGTTAATGATATTTTATGTAATGATTTTTTTGAATTCTCAGCTATGACCAGTTTGTATCAAATCTCGCTCGACGTCCACAAAACCCAAGGATTTCCTCCTTTAAACTGAAAGTTAATTTCAAAGGAAAAGATTAGTTTCTCTAATTTTTTGATAAGGACACATATATTCTAGTAATGATGTTTATTGTGTTGAAAATATGCTTATTCTTATCTCCTGTTAGTATAACTTTCTAGGTATTAAATCTGTGCTTTTTTACTATATAGTTGGTTATACAGATGATTAATTTTTCTTTGTTACTAGTTTAATGGCACAAATTTGTTACATTTATGGTTGTCCCATACACTTTAGTTTTCCACCAGCATGTATCCAACTCTTAGAATTTTAGTTTGTTTTTAACAGTTCACAGCAGTGTTACTTCACTGTGTGGTTTTGAACCCCTTAGGACTATATTTTTGTGCAATAATGGATAAAACCTCACTCTGTTTATATATTATTTCCTTTCTGAAACTTGTTGTGTTATTGATTCTTCAAGCTAACTTGAAGTTTTATTGTACTTCCATTCAGAAAATATATGGGTTTTCCTAGTTCATGAACATTGTCGAGACCATATTGGCAGAAGTAACCAATATTCACCTTGTGAACATAATGATGAGTGTTCTGAGTGACATAGATTTTATTAGATCCGGGTTCTTCTCAACTATCTGTTCCCACTCCACATGGTTCACGTGATAAATGTAGCTACATGATGTTTTTGTATACATAAATATTTACATATTTGAATTATTTACGAAAGGAAACATAACTATATTTTTCAATAGTATCAGAACCCTTTTGTAAAAAAAAGAAAAAATTATTTACATTAAACTATAGCTTACTTTCATAACACTATTTCTCTAAATAAAAGGAAAGAACTATCTACCTCATACATAGTTTGATAACTCAAACAAAGGAGCACCCTCTTCCCTTCTTACGATTTTGGAAATCATGTCTGAATAAAAGGAAATACTTATCTTCCTCATAGATAGCTTGGGAACTCAAAGAGGGGAGCACCCTCCTCCCTTCCTATGAGTTCAAAAATCACGTCTTACTCCCCCTGAGCTTCCCAACAACCAACCAATTTGCTTTAGTGGAAATGACCTCCTCTAATCGCTGGGTGGTGAGACCTTCCAGACAGAGTAAATACATGCATTTTTATAATCAAAGAAGGAAAACTTATAAGTATTATTTTTGTGCTTGCTAATCACTATTAGGAGAATATTATTTGTTTTTATTATTACGTAATGAAGAGTTAACATGCTAATTAAATTAATAGTAAGAATTTGTGATTTGATATTAGTAGGTATATTTTGTCTTTCGTTACATTTCTAGCACATTCGGACATTTCCAGACATCAATGCATAAAAGAAGTAACGATAATAGTTAACCTTCACCCTCTATATAATAAGAATGCGTCAACTACAAAGAAATAAATGAAATAATGAATTACAATAGAAAGAGAAAATATCCATCTAACCTTTTTAAATACATATTGCCTTGCTGAAGTTTAAAAGCATACTATGTAATTGGAACTAGAACACGCATTCTGAAACCATGGTTGACCTATGCAATTTAACACGTATTATTTTGATTAACATCATCACAAAACATACAAAAAAGTTAGAGACAATGAAATCTCACCCAAAAGGACGTTATCCGAGCATTATATATTTTAAATTCACTAGAGCTCTAACCAGAGATGTGTATTAAATAAATTAATCTGCAAGGGTTCGTATGTTTCTCAGTCGAATTCTGAAGGAACCTCATGAGCCAAGAACCCAAGCTAAACTTCATCAAATTAAAATAATGACACTCCTCAACTTTAGTAGAGAAACAAAAAAGGAAAAATCTAAATTGTATATCTCTAATAGTGAACAACATAAAGCCCAATACAAGATTGCAAGCAACCAACCCAAAAATAAAGAGAACCCTGACTTCGACTCCTCATAAGAAGATAAAGATGGAATATGGAACCGTACAAACAACAATTAAATATATGTAGACCATAAACTAAGTTATATATATGTAAACCATCTATAAAACCCATAATTATGGTAGTTCAAGATTTGTAACGTACTTATGAAAGGGTTCAACCATTAACCATTATTTACAACAAACTACAAATGTAATTTTGGTGACAGCCATATCATCTAAGCCAAAGAAAACCCAAAGAATTTAACACAAGGAAATAAAACAATCCCTTAGATAATTGAGGTTGAGGTTTGTCGCCTGAACAACAAATCACCAGGACAAGCCGGATGGATGACCAACCAGAAATTGAAGATAACAATTGTTGTGAGAGAGCCATCTCACTCTGAACCCCCTTTCTGATATATATTGTAGCTAGAACATACCTACAGTCAATAAAATGCTAAGGATTAAACCTTGAAACCAAGTAGAAGCGAGTATTTAAGAGAGAAGTGTTTTTGTGGAGAACATGGTTACCTGAGATGAGGAATACTGAGTGATGGGAGGCGAGGCATACCTAAGAGAGAACGACACTCTCGTTAGGGGTTCTTAGGGGTAAATATTACATGAAACCACTCCTATTACAATATTCATTACCTCTTGATTATAGTAGGATTCCAAACACGTCCTTTTGGGGCAAGAAGCTAGTTGTTGATGGTTTTACTAATACATGAGCCAAGTAAGTTGAAATGGGAATGTATGTCAAACAAAGAAAGAATAAAAATGTGAGGTGGGTTGTGTGCTTTAATCACCATCCATGCTATACCTCGAAGCATGTTGAGATGGTCCTTGTGGGGAAGTTGTTCAATACTACTTCCTGCCATCCAAGTCACCCTACAGTCGTAGAGCCAAGCTGCAAACCTCACTATGTGTCCAAATGACCAAAAATTTGCATAGCATTTGCGTTATTCCATAGGACAAAATCCAAAGCTATGGACATCGTATATCTCTTTCAATCTGATGGTGTAGGTTAGGCTTGGTGTCGGGGTCTATATTTCTTCAGCCAAGTTCCTTTGTCAATAAATACAGGACTGTAGCATTAGTGTCGGGGCCCTTGAGTTTCTCTCTACATTTATCGAGATTCATTATATCGAATGTGTCCTAACAAGGAGGGAGTAAATATTGTAGGTATGACTGTACCCTTGGATCTTATAGCATTAACTACCATATGAATCAAAACTTTATATCATGGTAACCTCTTTGTATCCTCGATCAGAGAGAAACCATCTTGTGGAAAAGAGCCATCACGTAGATGAGGCTACTTGGGAAGAGGAGGAAACTATCGAGAAGGCCTATCCGATAATATTTTCCTAAAAATAACATTAGGGATGGTGTTCCTGTCAAGGGAAGGGAGCTGTAAGATCCAATCATGCACCAACATTTAGTTATTACCAAGTTTTACTTATTATTTTCAATTTTTATTTTGTTTAACCTAGATTGTTAAAGAATTAAGGTTGAGAAGCTAGAACATATTTCGTTAATTCTGAATTAAAATAATTTCACCAGTTTGTAAAAGAACTAGAATAATCATTTAAATAACTCCTGAAACAGCTACAAGTAGTTTCCCATCTTTTCGCTCAAAAAGGAGAATGACAAAACCCTGAGGGGGTCGGAAAAAGAAGAGAAAGGACTATGGTGTTGATATTTTCCTTGATCTCAACGAATTAGCCAGTGGGAAAAGATCGTGAATAATAATCGAAGGGTATGAGACTTGAGGCTAGACCATAGCCTCGATGCCCAAGGTAGTAGACTGCCTTTATTCATTGTCAAGAGTTGGAAGAGATCAGAGGAATATTCTCGACGTAATTTCCAGATCCATGGCTAGGTGGTGAGGCCTTCTAGATGGAGGAAATACATGAATATTTATAATCAAAGTAGGAAAATAGATAAGTAGTTTTCTTGTGCTTCGTAATCACTAGTAGGAAAATATTATTTCTTTTTATTATTACATAATGAACAATTAACATGCTAATTAGATTACTATTAAGACACTGCCATTTGATATTATTAGGCATATTTGGTTTTTCGTTACATCTCTAGAACGTTCGGACGTTTGCAGACATCGATGCATAAAATCAGTAATTATAATAGTTAACCTTCACCCTCTGCAGAATAAAAAGAATAAGTTATGTAAAGCAATAAATGAAAGAACAAATTATAGTGGAAAGAGAAAATATCCATTTAAATTTTATAAATACGTATTTCCTTGCTGAAGTTTAAAAGCATAATGTGTAATTAGAACCAAAACACACATTCTAGAGTCATGGTCGACCTATAGAAATTAGCAATTATTACTTTGATTAACCTCATCAGGAAACATATAAAATGCTAGAGACAATGAAATCTCACTCAAAAGGACGCTATCCCAACATTATCTATTTTAAGCTCACTGGAGCTCTTACTAGAGATGTGCACTAAATAAAGTAATCTATGAGGGTTAGTATGGCTCTTGTTTGAGTTATGAATGAATCCCATGAGCCAACCACCTAAGCAAATCTTCATGAAATCAAAAGAATGACAATCTTGAACTTTAGCAGAGAAAGAGAAATAGGAAAAATCTAAATTGTATATGTCTGACAGTGAACAACATAAAGCCCAATACAAGATTATAGGCGATAATCTCAAAAATAAAGAAAGCCCTCACTACGAATCCTCATAAAAATACAAAGAGGGAATATAGAATCAGATAAACAACAAATAAATAAATGTAAACCATCAATTAAGTTAGATAGTTGTAAACCATCAATAAAACCCATAACGATGGTACTCCAAAATTTGTAATGTACTTATGAAAGGGTTCAACCATTGCCCATTATTTTCAACAAACTACAAATATAATTTTGGTGGGAGTCGTAGCATCCCACCCGGCAAAAACCCAAAGACTTTAACACAAGGAAATAAAACAATCCCTCAAATAATCGAGGTTGAGGCTTGTCACCTGAACAAAAAATCACCAGGACAATCCAGAGGGATGACCAACCTGAAATGGAAGATAACAATTGTTGTGAGAGAGCCATCTCACTCCAAACCCCCTTCAGGATATATATATTATAGCAAGAGAATACCTACAGCCAATAAAATGCCAAAGGTTAAACCCTGAAACTAAGCAGAAGTGAGTATTTAATAGAGAAGCGCTTGTGTGGAGAACATGCTTACGTGAGATGAGGAATACTAAGTGATGGGAGGCGAGGCATACCAAAAAGCGCACGACACTGTTGTTAGGGGTTCTTAGGGTTAAATATTACATGAAAAAACTCCTATTATAGTATTCATTACCTCTTGATTAATGTAGGAATCCAAGTCCGTCCCTCAGGGGCAAGAGACCAGTTGGCAATAGCTTTACATGTGCATGAGTCAAGTAAGTTTAAATGGCAATGTATGTCAAATAAAGAAATAATCAAAATTCCAGGTGGATTGGGTGCTTTTTTCGGCCCCCATGCTATATATGGAAGCCTGTGGAGATGGTCATTGCGGGGAAGTTATTCCATACCGTCGTTCACCATCCAAGTCGCCCTATACTTGCAAAGTCAAGCTGCAAACCTCATTGTCTATCCAAATGACCAAAACTTTGCATAGGAGTTGTGTTATTCCATAGGACAAAACCCCAAGCTATGGACGTTGTAGGTCTCTTCAGATCTAATGGTGTAGGTTAGGCCAGGTGTTGGGGTCTATATTTTTTCAGCCAAGTACCTTCATCAATAAATGTAGGACTGTAGTGTCAATGGGAGGGCCTCGAGTTTCACTCCACATTTATGGAGATTCATTCTACCAAATGTGTGTCAGCAAGGAGGGAGTAAATGTTGTAGGGATGTCTCTACCCTTGGATCTTATATCATTAACTTCCATATGACCTGAAACTTTATATCATGGTAGCCTTCGGCGAAATTCATAAAGTGTGATGGTAATAAAAATAAAATATTATTTAGTTAAGTGTATTAGTTTGTTACATAGGATTCAAGGTGAAAGATTCATATTTATTCAAATTCTTTTATTATTATTAATACGGATTCAATGTCAAGTATGTAATTATTTGTAGCTTAATTTATCATGTATAATATTATATTTTTTGAAATTGTTAATATTG
>APFE030226274.1:1513-25169 GCA_000404065.3 Pinus taeda | reverse complement strand
TTCACATAACCCACTTTTCACGTAATAGCATCTTAATCCAAGTGTTCAAAGATTTAATATAATTACCTCGTGGTCCCTTGAGAAAACATCTCACCACCTCACTGTAGCTAACGGTCATATCTACCACGAACATAGTGATAAACCCTCCTATCATTTGGTTGAGCCAATGGTACACAACTTGTGTGATCTTATCTCTTGACACTTCTAGTCTGTGCACTAATTTTGCAGTCCACATGATTGGTTTGTCAAGCCTACACCTTCTCTGATTGTCTGCTAGCTTTGCGATCCACTCATATAGCTCAGAAGGAAAGGATGCCAAGAAAATTTCATGGATTTCCATAAAAAAGTAGTGCTCCAACCACTATTTCTTAGATATTCACAGATTTCTATTTTCCTGCGCCGCGAACTCGTGAATCTTCGTATCCAAACACCCTTAAATTTATTTCTTTGCTGGATTCTAGTGGCACAACATCAGACATTCCTTATGTAGATCCCCATCCCGAAAATGGAACCATTTGTTGGCTTGTGTTGGCCTAGCCCAGGATCAGAGATGATTTAGCCAAACAAATCCCGGTGCTACTCACCCTTCCGACAACAGTCTGTGGAGAACAGAGTGATGTCTCACCAGAAGTAGTATGGGAGGGCTCTAGAACCTAGTTTCCTCACCCTAGAGATGTCTGATGATTTTTAGTGGTTTGCAGATTGACCTTGCGTGCATGTTGCTATGCACACCTATCAGTACCTCGGAACCTGCAATGCTACCTTTGTGCAATATTGTTCGAGTTTCAATCTATGTTATTACCTAAGTCCTTACAGTTAATCCAATATTACCTGATTACTCAACTTAGTTGTGTGAGCCAAATTATACTTAACAGTGTTGAGTATTATAAGTGTGCACAATAAACAAAATAGTATAAATGCATAGAAAGTAATACTACAAGAGATACATAGTATTTGGAATCAAACTTCTCTTTATTATTCCTCTTCTTGGGTTACAAACGCAACTTCACCTTGCGCACTCAACGGGAGCAGTCCATGCACTCAGCTGTGGATTCTACAAGGCCTCTGTGCACTCAGCTGTAGAGCCTCTTCCTACTACTATGACCCAGTACACTTAGACTTCTTCTCTATCCGCTACTAGATCATTCTCCTTAATCCATCTCCAAAAAAGTATTGTCTTTACAACTTAGATCCTTGCTCTTTTTATAAAATCCCATGGTCCGTAGACCATGGGCAGGCCGACATGACATTTCATTACATTAAAACACTTAGGTGGACAACCCTATGACTCAATATACATTTCGCACTCTGCGCCCACAATATGCGAAGTCTTACATCATATTTGACCAAAACCTAGGCTTTGAGCTCGAAAACATGTTGTGGGGGGATTCCATGCCCAACAGTTAATTATTGCGTACAAATTACGATTGATTTTATAGTGGGAAAACAAGTTGACTTATTGTTATCAGGATAGATTCAATAATATAGATATTGTACTTGTATAATTAAAAGAGTTGTTCTTGATTAAAAGCCACTCTCGAAAAGATATATTTAATTATTTTTGGAATGAATATCTTCTAACTGAATCATTCATCATTGATTCTCAAGTAAGAGAAGCGAATAATAGTGAAGATTATGGGAATTAAAGGAATGGTCTATAATATAAAAGTGGGTCAATGAGGAGTGTATGGAACCTTAGCTTGTTAGTTTAAAAAAAATTGGTGTCTTAAACCTAAAATTTTAATTTTTCGTAAATATTAAGAATTTAGTAAAAACTATAGGTAGATCCTAAAGATTTTGATTGCAATAGTGTCTTATGGAATGGAAAGGGGAAACTTGGATTGAGAAGACATAAATTAAGTGAGATGTAAGAGTGGGTTTTATATATGACATCATGTTTTGTTCAATATTTTCATTGGCTATCGTGTGTGGATGATTTTATGCTTCTTGTATGCAAATTTTATTTTTATATGGGATGGAAAAAAAAAAATTCAACCAATGTGTGCGCTATTTATAGCTTGGCAAGCTCAAAGTACTATAGAACCAAGAAGATGACACATGTAGGATTCATGTAGACTATGAAAAAGAACATGTAGAATATCAAAACATTATAGATATTTTAATTAGATGTCATATAAATTACATAAAATAGTATTTTGATATGGTACTATCAATTTTATGGTTGGTTTTGATATAGAAATATTTGGCATTTTATATAGAAACATGCCTAATATGGCATGGATATATTTTCTACTTGATTAAGAACGGTATGTTTCGGTTTTCATGGAGTTGATTTCAATTTAGAAAACATTAAATTATTTTTTGGCATGAAGAAAAATATATAAAATACATATACATAAGGTTAACACCTTAGTGATAGGAGAATCAAAAATAACTAAGTATCTTATGAGTGTAAGAAAAACTTCAGGTGAAGTTTAGCCCAAGAGGGGGAGTATGTAGTGTCCCTTCTTGGTGAGATAGCTTTCATGACCGTTAGAAAGGGTGATTTTGATATAATGATATAACATTATGTGTGAGAAACTTATGTACATGCTTATATGTTATAGACCTATTTTGAGTCACCTAGTTGTCGTGTGATTACGATAATATCTATGGTTGTGTGTATAAGAATTGATTTTGGTTAAGAACATATTATCGATGTTTTCTCTTTTGGTATCTTAGTTTGGCAATATGTGTATGACATGCATGTTGATTCAGCATTGGGACACATAGGTCCATCAATGATCATGGTTATGTAGAACATATGGTTAATTATGATTTATGGACGATACATGATTTATATGGTTATATATGTTTAATCTTGTAATAATAAATATGTGGTAGGGACATAGTTATTTGCAAACAAGGATGCTCAAATTATAAATGACTATGATAGTCATGATATATGATTTTTATGATTTTATATGCTTAATCTTGTATTGAGCAAGATGTGATATGGAACGTGGTTATTTTCAAACAAGGATGTTCAAATTTTAAATGGCTATGGAAGTCATTTATCTAGAACCAAAATGGTTGTGGAAGTCATGCATAATCTTTGGTAAAATGTGAATAAATTAACTATGAGCTTCATTGATTCCTTAGATCTATGAGATTATGATGTGTGTAGCACAATATTTGGTGAAATGTGAATAACTTAATTTTGAGCTTCATTGATTCCTTTGATCTATGACATTGTGATGTGTGCAGGTCTTGGAACAAGGCCTTACCAACAAACCATTAGATGGTTATGAGCTCACAATCAGTACCTTCAGGTGAAGCGTGGAGTTTCAAAGCAGAGTAGATGAGAAGCCATGGAAATTAGGGCACAAAGTCCTAAATCCATGAAAGATAAAGACATAGATTCCTGTATCTATAATAAAATCTTTAGGGCGTGGAGTCATGAATATTTAAAAATATCATGGTGTGGAATCTTGGATCTTTAGAGTAGATCGGGGCACGAAGTCTTCAATCTACTAAGGCATGAATATGAATGCAATAGGGGTGTGGAATCCCTATTCTCTGAAAGAAAAATACCACTCATGGGAAGCTTATGAATGAATTTCCTTAATAAAACCTCTTTTCTAACGTCTCAAGCATGAATTTCCAATGATAGTAAATCACCTTACATAAATTGGAGATGAAGTATAGTTGAAGGAAAATCACTTAACTTATTAATAATCAATCCTAATAATTAAATCTAAAACTAATAATCAATATTATTAATATTATTAATGCTATTATTATCTTTTACTCCTTCTTGATCAATACTGCAGTCGCCAAATCCTCAAAATGTCAATGCGGCCAAAAGTCCTGCGACAATTATACCCTGGTATAGGAACCCTTCACAACGCTTCTGGCCTGGTGGATCTGAGAGATCTGAATGGCAGATCAGGTAGCACTGGACGGCTGAATTGACTGTTTCGGCAGATCTGATGAATCTAATAGATTGGAACTGGCTGATTGGGACAGATGTCTACTGCTGCTACACTCCTTTGCTCAAGCGGATCTGGAAGAGATGATGAGTAAAAAGGAAACTAGGGTCTTGAGGAGTGTCAGGTGCTACAGATCGCAATATACATAAGGGTCTGGCAGTAGTACTCGGCCCAATGTTTCAGGGCTCTAACTAAGGAGGGTCGACCGCACCCTTAGCCGTACCACCCGACTATCCTATCGTACGGGCGAGTAATCTCTCCGAGTGTTGTTCTCGGCGTACTGTAGCCGCAAGACGGTTGCTAGTTTATCTATGGTGAGGTTTCCAGGGAGCCTATGGGGCTTCCAATATACCCAGAGGGTACGTGGAAGACAGTCTGTGCGCGGTTCTGTCTAATGCGCTACTACTCGAAGGGGTACCCAAAGGGGTTACAAGGGAATCCAACAGACATGACCACCTCTTGTATTTCGTGCATGCATGCCTTCCCAAATCCGTAGATTTATGCGCTCAACAACAGATCCAGTGGTTTAAAGACGCCGAAACACGTCTCTAGCCAAAAAAAAATTGCTACTAAATGGAGATCCCACCGGCCTTGGAAAGTGCTCTGATACCACTTGTTATGCTCTTAACCTGCAAATGATACCCAAATACAGAATATACGAAGAAAAGAGACCCAGAATAAAGAATATGCGAAGAAAAGATACCGAGAACACAGAATAGCAATGAAATTATTATTCAGAGAGTAATGTTCACTTGCCTCTTCGAGGGGGCAACCTCCAATAGAGCAGAGTTCGATTACAAAATAAGACACGATGCTCCTTGCAGGGAGTTTCTATCCTTTATATATGACTCCTACGTGAAATACCACGGGCCAATACCATGTATTACTAATACCATCTATCTTATACTACGACCCCTTTGCAACTAACTGTGGTTCCGTTATTAATTGCGGATTAACCAATTACAATTATTAATATGGGATTTATTGACTCTTGACTATGACGTGGTCCCATTACATAGATAAGGGGGTTAGGGTGGGACCCTAAATTTTAATAAAAATAAATTATTTACATGAAACTATAGCTTACTTTCATAACACTCTTTCTCTGAATAAAAGGAAATAATTATTTTCCTCATACATAGTTTGGGAACTCAAACAGAGGAGCACCCTCTTCCCTTCGTGCGAGTTCAGAAATCACGTCTGAATAAAAGGAAATACTTATCTTCCTCATAGATAGTTTAGGAACTCAAAGAGAGGAGCACCCTCCTCCCTTCCTGCAAGTTCGGAAATCACATCTCACTCCCTTGAGCTTCCCAACAACCAACCAATTTTCTTTAGTCAAAATGACCTTCTCTGATCACTTACAGACCTCAAGACTCTACAATCCAGTTTGAATCTGCCAATGTGGAGGGTCCCACTAAGTTTAACCCAGCTCAAGAATGATTCTCCACCTATAGTACACAAATGATTCTTGGTCGAGTTATCTTCTAAAATAACTTGAGTCTTTTGGATGAATAGGAAAGAGAAAGAATCCTCTCTCTTCCCTCTCACATCCCTTCATCTCCTCAGAGGGAGGATCAAGAACATGAACATCTAGCTGCCTAGTAGTTAGACAAACCATTTAGCGTGTCCTGTTTGATTTTTCCAAACACCTTGATCCAACAACAAGCTATGAATATACCGTAAAGAAAAGAAATATTTATTAACATGTTCATAGAAACTTAAAACTATTTTTCTTTAATTTCTCTTTAACCTCCTAATTTCAGTTTATAAATAAAATACTATTAATCAATCATAACTAACTCAAAATTTTAGTAACTTATTAACTAATAGTTACTCATGTATGGAGTGGGACATCTTCCCCCTTTTGTTTGAAACATTGTCCTCGGTGTTTAAACTTGATCTCAAAATTGATCCGGATATGCTTGTTGCATTAATTCTTTATCTTCCCAAGTGGCCTTCTCTGGGCTAAAGTGTCACCACTACACTTTAAATTTGGTGATGGCTCTTCTACCAGTTCAACCTGCATGAGACAAAGAATTATGTTTAGTTCTAGCTAGTTACCAATCAAGTATAGCTAATTCACAATACTTTTATTACGTGTATATCTTGCCAATTTATAATTTTTTTGGAATCATACATATATTTTTTAAGTAGAGAGACATGAGAAAAAGTTTGAATATCATGTACTACGGCTTAAACGTAAATTACAAGAAGAAAAATGTATGTAAGAAAGCAAAGTAGTCGAAAGGGTTGAGTTACCTCATAATATATCCAAGATGATATAGACCCTTTCCTAGTCAAAATGAATAGGACCAATGGGAGTAAGAAGGAAGGATATCCATCCTCACTGTACTTAGAAGTATTACCTTTCTATAGTTAACCTGTTAACCAACAATATTTTAACTGGGTGTGGAATAGTAATTGTGAGTTCTATATGTCACACCAAAGGATTGTATATTATATTCAACTACTATAATAGTGAATACCTTACAGGTAAATATTTTGTAGTTACCAAAAATCAAAATATCATCATGAAAGAAAAATGTGGAATACTCTTACACTAAATGAGAAATCTAGTACTAAGCAAGTAGGAATAATGATCGAACGAAGAGTATTCTAGATATTTTAATTAGAATAAAGAAAATATATAACATGGAGAGAAAATATAAATGAGGAAGAAGTAAAGGTGTGGGCCTTGCACGATCAAGGATTTGCATAGTTCGCAGAGGGTGTGTAAGCGCGGACACTGTAAGACATAGAACATATCAAAAGTAGTTATTGTTATCTTACTATATTGTATCTTACTAGAAACACAATCATACTATGTCAATTCTAGAAAACAATAAAAAGAACAACTAGAGGAAACAAGCTAAGTCAGTGGAATAGTGTGGATTACGTAGTTACAGTACATAGTGGTTGCAAAACTAGAAAATCTTCCTTATAAACCCCAACTTAGCTAGACACAAAAAGGAAATCATAATGTAAAATAAGAAAAGCCAATTTCAGTAATACGGAAATAAATTTACTTTCAAGAACACAAGTTCAATGAAATTTTTGAATAACAAAATTGAGAACGAAATGTGTGCACAGAGAGGCACAAAAAAAATCATTATTCTAAAAAGAGTTAATAAAATTTCATTATAAACATCTCAAAACTTTGATGTGGATCCCATAAGGCGAGCTCTTCACGAATTATAAATGTGAATGATAATATTTAGACTTTACATGACATAAATTATTAGTCATGACAGTTTAGTAGTTAGTATAATATAACTTAGGACCATTAATGGGTTATATACAACATTTCTAGAGTAATTTTCATAAATACATACACATTACATGGGAAAAAGACTAGCCATAAGCTGAATAAATAAAAATAAAATCATGAAAATAGTGTGGAAAATTTTCCTTAACCCCATTTCTAATCTACAAATCATCTATTTCTCCATAACCCTCTACAACACTAAGGGAACACAATGACCATAGATCTGCAAGATAACAACTAAGGATCAGGGATCTGGCTCAATGGTCGTTCTTGAAACTAGAAACCCCAAGCCAAATAAAGGATTCCTTCGTATAAAGGGGATAATGGAAGGATGTTAAAGGCTAGCAAAATCTATTTCACATATTTAAGGAAATAATTTCTGCATGTTACTGGAGTTCAAGATTTACCTGATATTAAAAAGGGTGGAAACCATCTCCTACACAAAGTATGGATGCAATAATTTATAATGAAAAAAATAAATGATCCACACACAAAATGCATATATAAATAGGGGAAAAAGAAACCCCAAAAAAGGAAATTAGGCAAATGGAGAAACCCCTATTTCCCCAAATTGGTATTGAAGGAAAAGAAAAAATAGAGTTCGAAGGCCTGGAAGTAATGAATATGTATATATTTAGCTACTAAGGAAATTTTGTCATTCTATGCCGGCAGAGAAAGTACCCTCCAATCAATACCTTCCTGGGGTTATTAATATGTGCCATGAACCCTGCGAGAAAAGGGGTTAGTCATACCAAATGAGAATTTAGTCTAGAAAGGGAAGCAATTATGTGAGAGCGAGTAAATTTTCAAAATAAAAAGAGACTTGTGATTTTACCTAAAGGGGTTTAGCTGAGTAAGAGGTTAGGTAAGTAGCAATGCTATAGGTAGTAAAATCATTCCACCAAAAATTAAGAGTATTTACTCAATGAGTAAAAAGAAGATGATCATTAACCCTAGCATGGTCAGCTAATTGTAAATTTCTAGAATTTGTTCACCAATCACTACACTACTTTACCTAACCTATAATTCCATCTAAAAGTAGAAGCAAATATGTATGCATATGTCATTATATTGGGTATTATATTCCAGGTGCAAGGAATCTATACCATGATTAAGGTGATGTTCCAAGTGCAAGACACCAGGTTACAAAATGAAACCGTGATAGAGAATAGGTGTCACCCGATGTGGAATGATAGAGTTTTTAAAGTGGAATTTTAGCCATTAGATCAATTGAAGATATCCAAATTGTCCATATAAACAGTGCATGGTATGCACCTGACCATCAGAAGGGTCAGAATTATATGGAAATAACCAATTCGCTACCCACCTTTCCATGACTCCTATAAAAATGCACAAATTTCATGGGAACTCGAGTTAGTAGAGTTTTCAAAGGAGTAATAATTCCTTGTAGTAGTTATATATTGACCAAGCCAAGGATGTCCTATGCATCTATTGACCTAGGATCATAGCAAGGGTCCTTAAGACGCCAACACACAATTACCCAAATTTTATTTACACAATTTTACATGTCAAACGTTTGGTAGTATTATTACATAAATTAGAGAGAGGAAATTTAACACCATACAAATCCTATTACCTAGTTCATGGTGATTATAATGTAATTACCATGAATTTAAAAGTGTTAGGTAAAAGTGTGGGTTATTTCCATAAACAAATTATAATATATCTAGATAACCTAGAGAATATTCAAAGATGCAAGAACGAGCTCCAAACGATCTTATGTAATTCTTAAAAACATCAAATTAGATGTGGCAGGATAAATGTTTACAGTTTATATTTGTTAAAATAGAGTAAATGTAACCCTATTGAAAACATAATTTTATAAGGCCGTGATGTTGATTTAATATATGACAGACCAACTGTAGTTAAAATACTACTGAATGTATTCTAGTCCTCGTACAAATAAAAGAAATGAATTTTGTGGAAACTTTAGAAACCAAGATAATCTCTTTACAACAAAATAGACCCGTTATTGCAAAGAAAAATGGACAATGCCAAAATTTTGAAGTCATACCATAGTTAGTATGTTTGTGTGAACAAAAATAAATTGTATGAAATCGGGATATGTTACAAAACTCAATAAGGGGAGGGTAATCCACCCACTTATTAGGTTTTTAAATCACATACATTCTCAGCATATCTTCTAGTACCTAGTTCACTCATTCAATTTTCCTATCCATATGTTGATGGTAAGAAGTATTTAACTTCTCTTGGGCACCTAAATTAGTGAAGAGAGCCTTCCAAAAAGTGGAGGTAAACTTTACGTCCCTATCAGAGATTACCATTTTGGATATTCAATGTAATCTAAAGATCTCTCTCATAAAAATGTCAATAATTTTCACATTTTTGTAAGTTGATTGCACAAGAATGAAATGAGAAGTTTTACTTAGTTTGTCTACCACCACTGTTGTAAATTCATTTTTCTTTCTCAACCTTCATAGACATGTGATAAAATCTAGCATTAATATTTCCCATTTCCATTAAGGAATGGGCAATATGTGGAGTAGACCAGTTGGGTGTTGATGTTCAACCTTTACTTGGTGGCCTTCCAAGAATTTCACCAAGTATTGGGTCACTTCTTTCTTCATTCTAGGACAAAAGTAATATTTTCTTATAGTTGTAGTTAATTTTTTGTCACTGCAATGTGCAACATATGGATTTATATGATATTTGTCAAGAATAAATTACTTAATAGTTTGTTGATCAGGAACATAGATTCATTTTTTATAAATCAAGAAATTGTCATTGTTAATATCATATCACATACTTTATTCAGGATTACTCTCTCTTTTATCATGTTCCTGTGAGAAATGGTATTCAATATCTTTTAAGGTAGCATCTCTAATCTAATTAGAAAAAATAAATTTCAGTTGACTCTATACGTAATTCAATCTCCTACTTATAGCATCAACTGCCCATTTCTCTTTAGCTTTCAGGTACTTTATATCAAAGCCAAATTTACTGAGAAGATAAGTCCACCACACTTCTCAAGTGTTTATTTTTGGTTTCTTAAAAAGACTAGTCAAGTTTTTATGGTTAGTCATTAAGATAAATTTCATCCCCAATAAAAAAATGTTATCATACCTTGAGAGCATCGACTATTTTAGCTATGTATAGATGATAAGATGAATAAGGTCATTCATGTTCTTTCAATTTTTTAGATTCATAGGCCATGACTCGGCCTTCTCTCATTATCATGCTTCCCACCCTTTCTTCACATGCATCATTATAGACAATAATCTCCATTTCTAGTTTTTTTGCTTTTAGAATAAGCCTTGTGGTCAACAAGTGTTTTAGACTTTTCTCTCTTCTACAATGATGTTAGGGGTTATGCTACTCTAGAAAATCCTTCATTTAAATGGTTATAACATACGGTTAACACAATATAGGATCGAATGTCTAGAACATTTTTGGGGACAAGCCACTCCATTATTGTTTCAATCTTCTTAGGGTCTACTCCTATCCCATATTGAGTGATATTATAGCCAAGGTATTGTACCTGATCATTATAGAATTCATATTCACTATATTTTGCATACAATCGACTGTCATGAAATGCTTATAATACTCTATGTGGATGCTTCTCATGTTCCACCACTGTTATAGAGTCATTCTTCTTTTTCAACCTTCATAGACATGTAAAAAAATATAACATTAATATTTTCCATTTCCATTCACGAATGGGTAGTGGGTAGAGTAGACCTACTAGGTGTTGATGTTCATACTTCACTTGTTGGCACTCCAAGCATTTGACCAAGTACTGGGTCACTTCTTTCTTCATTTGAGGACAAAAGTAATATTTTCTTATAATTGTAATTAATTTATGGTCACCATTATGTGCAACATATGGATTTCCATGATATTTGTCAAGAATAAATTGCTTAACAATTTTTTGATCATGAGCATAGAATTGATTTTTATAAATAAAAAAAAAAATCATTGTTAATATCATATCTCTTCCTCCTTTCAGGACTACTTTATTTTTTGTCATGTTGCCATAGGAAATGGTTTTAAATATATTTTAAGTTAGCATCTGTAATCTAATTGGAAAAAATAAATTTCAGTTGATTGTAAGTGATTTCATATACACAATTCAATCTTCTTCTTAGAGAATCCACTGCCCAATTCTCCTTATCTTTCACATAGTTTATATCAAAGTCAAATTCACTGAGAAAAGTAGTCCACCATATTTATTGAGCGTTTAGATTTGGTTTCTTAAAAAAACTCGTCAAGATGCTATGGTTATTCATTAAGATAAATTTCTTCCCCAATAAATAATTTCGTCATACCTTGAGAGCATCAACTATTGTAGCTAAGTATAGATGATAAGAAGAATAAGGTTATTCATGTTCTTTCGATTTTTGAGATTCATAGGTCACGAATCGACATTCTTGAATTATAATGCCTCCCACCCCTTCTTGACATTCATCAATATATAAAATAAAAACCATTTCTAGTCTTATGTGTTATGGTCAACAAGTATTCTAGTTGATCAAAACATTGTTGATATTCTATTATCCATACAATTGACTCTCCTGCAATTTTATAATACTATATGTGGATGCTTCTTGTGTTCCTCCATATTCCTAGAAGAAATCGGGATATCGTCAATAGAAATGAACACAAATTTGTCAAAATAGGAATGAAATATACTATTCATAAGACGCATGAATGTGGTTATGACGTTAGTGAGCCCAAAATGGAAAACAGGAAATTTATAATCTTTATAATGAGTTTTGCCCTTGTCCTTATTTGATGGTACCACGAATGCAAGTCAATTTTTTAAAATATATTATAACCGTTGACTTGATCAAATAGGTCGTCAATCCTTAGTAGTTAATATTTATTTTTGATAGTCAATTTTTTTTAGCTACCGATAATCGATATAAAGCATCATAGTGCCATCCTACTTCTTAACAAAGAGGACATGGGGCTCCACAAGGTGACACGTTGGGACGCATGTATTTTTTGTCTAACAATTCTTGTAATTGAATTTTCAATTCTATCAACTCTGGTATGCTCATCCAGTAGCGTGGCTTGCACACTAGGGAAAATCTTGGAACTAACTCAATGGTGAAATCTATATGTTGTTTAGGTTGTAGTTGAGGTATTTCCTTTAGAGATACCCCAGCAAAGTCCTGAACTTGACAGGTTTTCTAACATTGTTGTTTTCTCCTTATAATTGGTATATCCCAACTAAGCTGCATAGATTTGCCAGTATTTCCTAATGAGTTTCCCTATTTGTGAGGTTATAATTGGTCTTAATCTCACATACCGCTTAATTCCTTGAATTTCATATCCTTCCCCATTCAACAAATTTATGGTCTTTTCCTTACAGTTTACAAGAGATGAATGAGCGTCGACCAGATCCATACCAATTAAGACATCATAGGACCTTAAAGGTAAAACATCTAAATTTACTATTATAGTTTGGTCCACCTATTCAACTAAATAATTTTCTACTTTAGCCACTACTCTCCCTTTTCCCCCTATGGCTAATTCAACCAACCACATGGTCTTAAATTTATTGACTTGTAAATGACATAATTCCACCATTCTAGGAATTATGTAACTTAAACTTGTTCCAGAGTCTATTAGAATAGAAATAGTGTGCTTGAAGATCTTACCTTCAAATTCAATCATGGTAGGTTGATATTCTACATGATGATCTTCTAGTGCAACATTCATTTTACGTATACTTTTTGGCACTTCACCAAGAGTTGAAGTCTACTAAATGTTTGTTTCTTGCTCAAATATCCCACAATACGGACAATTCTTTATATAATGTGGTCCTTATCAACCCCAACACTGTAATCGTCGTTTTTTTGGCTGGTTGGCTTCCAATATGGTTGTCTGTTCTACAAATTTTGATTCATTCTGTGATCAAGGTTTTTGCCGACTCTTCTCCATGGATTTTCCTTGTTGATTTATATGGGAATTTCTAAGATTTACAGTTCCATTATTTTTATCATTTTGTGGATTCGTTTTCACTTTCTTAGCTACCCAAGCCTTATTATTATCTTTCTGTTATATTTCTTAATAAAAAGTTCGGGCTTTCCTTTCAGCATTATCCATCGTTTTAGGATTATCGAGTTCTAGTTGTTCCTTCCTGTGTGTTGGCAAATTGTTGATAAATCATTGCATCTTCGCCTTTTCTTCCTGTATATAGGGAAAATACTGTAAGAAGGAGGTAAAATTTTCCATGAATTCATCAATGGTTAGTTGTCTACGTTGAAGATCATGGAGCCGTTTCGCATTATCATTGTAGAATCATTTAGTTAGATACATTCCCTTGAAATATTTCTAGAAAGTTTCCAATGTGATTACTTAATTGTCAACTCCATGAATTGGCTTCACTTCTTCCCATCGTAATATTCTTTTTCCTTGTAGTTGGTAAATTTCTAAGCGAGCTTTGAAATTATCATCACATTCATAATTTTGGAAGTACTTATTCATATTAAATAACCATGAATGTGTTGCCTCTTCTACCTCTCCATGAAAGCTCAGGGGTTTTATCTTTCTAAATTCTCCATGTAATTCGAATTTCCCTCCCTTTGCACCTTTCCAGATATTACTCCTAGGAAAATTTCTTCACTCTTCCTCATTTATGCCTCTATCACCCTCTTATTGTTCCGTGTAACTCCTTTCAAGTATATTTTCCTCCCACCTACTGTGGGACTTTGCTCTATTTCCATTATGATGGACAGGGATGAAATTTCTATGATTTTGTTTGTGCATTGAACTTTTTAGTATGCATTCTTATTCATCCATCATACTTTCATTATCTACCCTTAAATTTGCCATTTTAGCCTTTAGTTATTACATGTTTTCTAGTAGCACAACCATTGTATTATGATGGTCATCTCGTAATCGTATCCAAATTTCTCAATTGGGTCCCACAAAAGGTATTGAACTAGATCCTATAAAGGGTCTTGCTCATGAGGGAAAGTCACACTAGTTCCCATGCACATTTGCTTCCACTCTCTTTGAACCATACATTACAAATTTGTATTATCATGCCTAATTATAGCATAGTGTAGAAACATCGACTCTCATACCAAGTGTAACCTACATTAACAAATTTTCATTTACCATATATCTAATATTTTTACCATGCTATATATGTTGTAATTAATCTCACAATGTATATATGTATGAGTTGATCTAGATTGGATTAAAGGATGTTTTATTTGATTTATGTATCCATGTTATATGCAACAGTAACTAAGTCATGACTGTCTCGGATGTGGAGCTTAACTTGATTGTATGACTTGAATAGGATGTTTGATTTGATTTATGTATCCATGTTATATGCAACATTAACTAATTGATTATTTTCTCGGACCTCGAGCTTAACTTAATTGTATGACTTGAATGAGATTTGTGACTCCTTGGGTGAATCTCGTAGTGGCCATATGATGTATTGAGTGACATTAAATTTTGATCGATCTAAGATCTGGTCCCATCACATGTCATATAGCACTCTTAGCTATAGGGATTTGTAATAGATATACAACTCTCCAAGATTGGGTTTCGATAGACAATGTAAATTGAAGTGGGTGTTGGAGGGTTCCCAACATCATATGCGACTCATTTGCCCGGTTTCCCTCTATCAAAATACAACTCTGCAACTTGGAAACTAAGGTTTCATTTTTATGCGGACACCCTCATTTCTCTATGTCTACTCGCTTAGTTATCCGCATGAATTAAACCTTGAGGTCCGACAGTCTGCAAATTACTCCTATTAGCACTCATCCTACATGATTGGTGAGAATGAAGGGATTTCCAGAATGTCACACACTATGATTTTTTACATAGGTAAGTTACAATTACATCCTCTCCCATGTTAACATGCAATTTAACTAAATTCTTTCATGCTTTCCTCCAAATAAATTTGTTTCATTTCTTGCTTCACATGCTAATGGGATATACTCTTGAGAATGGTAATTGCAGAAGATGAGGGTATTTGAACAGATAAATTTTATCATTCACATTTTACTGTGTCCTCAATTTGTCTTTTGTCATTCTGTCTTTGTCTTTTAATGCTCATTAAATAATAGTGAATGATTTTAGTGAATGATTTTACTGTTTCCTTAATTTCTCTTTTTTCATTCTATCTTGATCTTTTAGTGCTCATTGAATAATAGTGAATCGCTGAGGTCAACCGTTTTATGATTCTTTACTTACTGATGAGCTTCTTTTCTTTTAGTGTAATGTCATGGTGTGCTACATTAATATTTTTTTTACTTGTTGGTCTCTTACAAGTAATTCTTCCATGGTGACTTCATCAATTTGCTTGAAAATTCACGGCTCCCTTCCCTAGATTCTTCTTCGAGAGTTTATTTCTCTGTTGAATTTCCACCAGTGGTTGCATGCCCCTCCAGGGTTTTTCTAGTTGTTGAATGTTAACAGAGTTTTGTGCAGTGAGGCTCAACAGTGAGCTAGGCTTTTATAAATCTTATTATTTTTTTTAGGTACAATCTACTATTTAAATGAAATAAAAGTCCTTGACCATACCCTTGTTACCCTATTGGAACTCTATCCACCGTTATCATGATGGACCTTTCAACTATGAGTAATGTTGGTGACCATACCCTTGTTACTCTATTGGAACTCTATCCACCTTTCAACTATGAGTAATTTTGGTGACCATACCCTTGTTACTCTATTCGAACTCTATCCATCGTTATCATGATGGACCTTTCAACTATGAGTAATGTGTGTGTAGTTATTTACGAGTTTAGTCTCTAAGAAAGAACCCTGGTCTGTTAAAGTAAAACTATGTTTCTCTTTTAATATTTATAATTGGTTCTTGGCCACATGAACCTTTCCAATTCTCGGGTTGTATTGAATTTGTTTTAGTCAATAAGATTTTTTGGGATCTCACTCACTTCGTCAAAGTTTCTTCGTCAAAGTTTCTTTCAATGGAATGCTTTTACGTATATTGGATTCTTTAATATAATTTACCTATATTCTATAATTACAAATCTATGAATGGTTTCTATCTAATACTATAACACTTTTCGTTCAATGACTTATTTTGAGGTGCGTTATAAAAGGTCAACAAACTATTTTCATTATCATATCTTTATTTCAATAGTAATATTTAGAGTTCTTTCCTTTTTAAATATGTGCATTAGAGTTTGCTATAAAGTGTATTTTTCCTTCTTTTTGTTTGGTCAATATATTTGGATGTAAATATATTCAGATGCAATTTACAGTATTATTATAGTTCAAAATTTTCTTAACTCTGAGTAGTCCCAAACTATTTCTAGGCTGCTGTAACCTGGTCCGGCCCAAGAACTACTCAAACCTCCTAAGGACATGTTGTTCTAGCCTAGTGGTCACTCTTATTATTGTTCTCTCTTTAAGATTCTTTACATGATATCTCTATCAGATTCCAGAAACACTTTACATATAAATACAATGGTTTTCACCCCATTTTTCATTAGTAGATTTATTCTTCGAACAGTATAATTCAAACATCCATTACAATTGAAGACCTTACAAACAAACAAACAACTTTCACCTATGAGGATAGTAGGCTTCTAGGGACTTATCTTTCTTTCTTTCAGCCATCCACAAAACCACAGGGAAAGAAATGTTCCTTGTGACCTTTGAGATCGACTCTCCTTTAGTAGTTTCAGATCCAAAAGAATTTTAGCTTCAGAACCATCATGGATTCACCCCAGACCACTTGATCAGGTTACTCTCCTTGAATAGTTGCATATCCAAAACAATTTCAGATTCAGAACCATCATGGATTCACCCAAGACCACTTAATCCCAACCAAATTCAGTCTAGTGTTTCAAATAGAATTCCATTCCCCCAAATAGCTCAAGAGCTCTATGAGTTGAAGCACCTTACCTCCCTTAGTCTCCTCTCAAAGGTTAAGTTTTGTTATAGTCACACTCCTCCAAATTTGAACCTAGTATTTCCCTTCTGAGATGTCTTGTCTCAAGAGACGGAGGTTAGGAGGGAAAATGTCCATGCCCATAACTGTTTGAATCTAGTATTTCCCTTCTGAGATGTCTTGTCTCAAGAGACTGAGGTTAGGAGGGAAAATGTCCATGCCCATAACTGTGTTTTGTTCTGGAATATGAAACTTACTTTTAGGTTACTTTTGAGTGTAATTTTATGACTAATTTTATTTTTTTTATGATTACATTTAAACATTCATGTTTTAGCAAGTCTATAATCTGTCACTTAAAGAAATAAAATAGAGTAGAGTAATTCAATGTTAGCATATTCAACCAAGGTGTTACAAAGATTCTCAACCATATTTAAGAAAAAACTTATTAACATAAAAATTAATCCAAAATATCTAATTTTAAAATAAAATCAAATGTTTCACATTAACCACTGCACTGTGCTTGTGATGTATACCATAAATAATTTTAAAATTAAATGTTCCATGTTTAACTATGTGATGTGTTAACCACAATGATGTCTTTGAGATGTATATCCTAAATCAACAGATGGATTAGCTGGGCAAAGAAATGGTAGCATCCATTTTTTAAATATATTTTAGTTTGAAATTGTATTTTTTAAAATCATTAATACCATGAAACCATTTTACAATATGGGTTATTTATTTTTTATATTTTTAACATTAACAACGAGTGGTTGCAATAAATATTTGGAAACAGGAATTGAATTAAGAAACAGGATCAGGAAACCGCCATTTTCAATTTTTATTCCTGCCATGAAATCATGAACGGGTATCGATATTCATGTTTATTCTTGGAATGATTAATTTCAAATCCTACAGCAATACTCTAGCTCTAACTGAACGAAGGAATACGGAGCACGAGAAACATCAATATGTATAAATAGAGGCAGCCATTAGAAACTCGAGCCAATTAATTTCCTGCTGGATTTAAAGGATTGAGTGTGAGCAGCTTGTGAATCGTCAAACCGTGGTCCTTCAACTGCGATGCTAATATGATCTGCTGGCGCGTGCTTTCCAGCATCAATGGAACTCTCATAACTCCTTAGAAACTCCGCCTTGCCAATGGCCTTCAATTGCTGCTGCTCCTTTGAATCTGAACGGCAACATCCAGGAGGACTTGGAGCATGGATTGGGCAGTGAGGTGAAGCTGGAGGGCACTTAGAAACTGCTCGTGCTGCCCACACCCCAACGGAAGAATGAACGTTACGTTGGTGTGAAGGAGTCGGAACATGGGGATTGGGTTGAGGAGCAGCTTTAAAAGAAGATCGAACATTACTGCTTTTATGCGGTCCTGGAGGAGTGGGAACATTTCCATTGGATTGGTTTGCCGCGGAAGCGGCAACCAGAAGAACGGAGCCTTCCTTAAAGAACGACGTCGACATAAGTAGGGCTAGAGCAGTAAGTAGAATGACAGAAACAATAGTTTTCATTTTCCTGGGGAAAGGCATCATCCGTGGAAGGCTCTAATATCGTGAAAATCTTCCGTGGATGGATGTGTTAGATGGTTGATAATCTGTAAATATTGGAGATAATGAGAGCTATGGAAACGTGAGGTATACTTGCAGATGAAATATTTGCGATAATCAGAGTTATGGAGACGTGATTTATCGTTGAGTTGTAGTTGCAGATGAAATATTTGTTACTTGCATACAATGCAATGCATTACTCACATGGAGGGAGATATGTTTTTATATACATACAGAGACGGCAAGGAGCGGAGGACGACCCTGAATTGTTGAATAGAATTCAATTTAAATAGAGGATGGACCAAGGACAGATTCTTCGTTCGTAGAGCAGACGGGAGATAACCTGAGCGATTGTTTAACGTTCAAAGTCCTCAACTTAAACGAGTGGTTTCAATCTTGTGGGTTGAATGTGTGACTGTGTGGAGAGAGCGGAGAATAGCATTGTGTGTCCAGAAGGTGTTGGGATGTTTGACTTTGTGGTTTGATTCATCTCTGGTGTTGAATTGACTTCCCACGATAGTAAGCAGAAGATGCAACATAGTTAGAAATCCAATCTTATAGTCTTATAGTCTTCAAATTCAGATGTGAAAGTGAATAAATTAATTAATTAAAAAAAGGGTTTGTTGAAAT
Organism: Pinus taeda; assembly: GCA_000404065.3. NCBI lineage: Eukaryota > Viridiplantae > Streptophyta > Pinopsida > Pinales > Pinaceae > Pinus > Pinus taeda. The sequence goes on along the minus strand of APFE030226274.1, from coordinate 5,900 downwards.
TTTTTTTTGAAGTTGTGAGAAAAAATCTATATAAAATCTAGAATTCAATTATTTAAACTAGGCTTTGATATAAGCTTTAATCTCTAACTTGTAGTTATTAGTAATAATATGGTGTAGTCTAATGAATCGACAAAATGATTCTTTTTACTAGATAAAGTTTTATGCAAAATTGTAATTTTTTTTTCTTTAAAATACATTTTTTATTGCATTAATTGATTTAGTGTCTTAACAAGTTGTTGTTGTTGCAATTGAATCTTGTAGATTAAACAACTTTAACTAATGTTTTTTAAAATCTCTGTTGCTTTTGGTTAAAAGTAACTAGAAAAAATGCTTTTAAAAAGAAAGTCATTTCTTCTATTAACTAGGCTATGACTTTTAAAATATTTCATGGAAACTACAACTTAAAGCTCCTCTAATATGAACAGATAATTAAATTAAAATTCTAAAAACTATATTACAAAATAAATATGCATATAAATATATTAACTTTTATTTAAAAAATACTACACACATCATTCACTTTCTATATTTATTATTTCAAATCAAATAAAGTTAGGTTAAAATAATAAAAAAATTTATTCATATAAAATTTAAATATACATTATAATTATATATACCCAAAATTACTAAATTTATATTTACCATTTTTAATTAAATAAAATTATTTTATTACGCAATAATAAAATAATATTGCTTTAAAAATATATTAACCAATCATAACTAACTCAAAATTTTAGTAACTTATTAACTAATAGTTACTCATGTATAGGGTGGGACATCTTCCCCCTTTTGTTTGAAACATTGTCCTCGGTGTTTAAACTTATCTCGAAATTGATAAAGGATATGCTTGTTACATTAATTCTTTATCTTCCCAAGTGGCCTTTTGTGGGCTAAAGTGTCACCACTACACTTTAAATTTGGTGATGGCTCACATCTGCAGCATTATTCTTCTTTTTTATAGAATATGTCGAGGTTCTACCTGGAACTCTTCTACCAGTTCAACCTGCATGATACATAAAGAATTATGTTAAGTTCTAGCGAGTTACCAATCAAGTATAGTTAATTCACAATACTTTAATTACATCTATATCTTGCCAGTTTATAATGTTTTTGGAATCATACATATATATTTTAAGTAGAGAGATGAGACAAAGTATGAATATCATGTACTAAGGTTTAAATATAAATTACAAGAAGAAAAACGTATGTAAGAACGCAAAGTAGTCGAAAGGGTTGAGTTACCTCATAATATCTCCAAGATGATATAGACCCTTTCCTATTCAAAATGAATCGGACCAATGGGAGTAAGAAGGAAGGATATCCATCCTCACTGTACTTAGAAGTATTACCTTTCTATTGTTAACCTGTTAACCAACAATATTTTAACTGGGTGTTGAATAGTAACTGTGAGTTCTATATGTCATACCAAAGGATTGTATATTATATTCAACTACTATAATAGTGAATACTTTACGGGTAAAGAATTTGTAGTTACCGAAAATAAAAATATCATCATGAAAGAAAAATGTGGAATACTCTTACGCTGAATGAGAAATCAAGTCCTGAGCAAGTAGGAATAATGATCGAACCAAGAGTATTTTAGATATTTTAATTAGAATAAAGAAAGAAAATAACATAGAGAGAAAATATAAATGAGGAAGAAGTAAAGGTGTGGGCCTTGCGCGATGAAGGATTTGCGTAGTTCACAGAGGGTGTGTAAGCGCGAACGTTGTAAGACATAGATCATATCAGAAGTAGTGAGCGTTATCATACTATATTGTATCTTACTAAAAGTACAATCATACTATGTCAATTCTGGAAAACAATAACAAGAACAACTAGAGAAAACAAGCTAAGTGAGTGGAATAGTGTGGAATACGTAGTTACAGTACATAGTGGTTGCAAAACTAGCAAATCTTCCTTATAAACCCAAACTTAGCTAGACACAAAAAGGAAATCATAATGTAAAACAAGGGAAGCTGTGAGGTAACAAGTCCCTGCATTAAGTTCAGCCTGAGAATGCACCTGTACCTGCATTGAGTAGGCAAGTCACGAAAATTGAACTAGCTCTGTCTCTATGCCTGTCTGAAAGGCCATTTGCATGTGTTTTACGGCTACTTGACACGCCCAAGCTGGCTCCATGTTAGTGCCCTGCGTAGACTGAATATATCCCTCTCCATATCATTCGATCCCTCCCGGGGGCACCTTTCCAGTGACACATAGTTCTGCAATTCCTTAGCGCCACATTGGTGGGTTCGTCATAGTTGGCAATAGCCTATTGCCAGGTAGGGTATTGGGTTCTAGCCATGGGTTCGGATGGCCTGTTAGGTACTCGGGTTTGTTGAAAAGTGTGCAACAAGAAATGCTTGTTGAGAATGCAACAAGATGATGGAGCTTAGTGGAAAGGAGTCGCCTTCACTAAGTGGTCCCGCAGGCTATCTTTGGCGCAAGTCTATTTTTAGACTATGTCTATTTTTAGACATATGGATCATGTCTATGGATTGCAGGTTGTTGTTTATGGATGATTGATCAAGTTGGAAAAATAAATGGACTTCTATTTTTGATGAAAGTGTGAATGATCACAATGTGAGTGATCAAGTCTATTTTTAGGCTCGCTGTCAAAAATAGAAAAGTCAAATATTATTATCTCATAATAATATTTGGACTATAAACTTAATCTTATTCTCTTGGAGCACTTCAGTTTGAGCTACAGATGTGGCACATGCAATTGCATGAAGGAAATACGTGGTTCTTATGGGTTAGTTGAATATTTTGCATGCATGACTTCAGTTAGAACTCAAGTGAGTTGAGTTTAGTGGACTGGAGGTGCAGTTGATGGAGTTGTGTTCAGTTTAGCTTTGTTAAACTGGTTGTATTTAGTCTAACTGGCGAATAGACAAGAGATGAGTTGGGTGAATTAGTTATTAATTAATTCACAAGTTATTAACTCATAATACAACTAATGAATACATCAGTTAACTCAGTTGCATGTTCAGTTCAGCAGGGACAGGTGTTAGAGAATCAGATTGCTATCAGTTGTGACTATAGTTGTGCACCAGATCTTGCACAAATCAGGGGATTGAGTATGCCAATGAATTTTCCCACATTGTAGCTTGTGAATATGTGATTTAGCCAAGGAAAGATGTGGCTGCCTTGGTATTATCACCGGTTCTTGTGCAGGTAATTGAGCAGCGGAGGCAGGCAAGCAGCGGAAGAGATTTGAGCCAGTGATTGATTCAGATCTGAGCTGTATTGTGTGTAACAGGTGGAGCTGGTACTGGATTGCTTGTGATAATCATTGTACTTTGTAATGTTACATGACTCAATCATTAATATACAGATAGTTGGGGTTTTTAGCGAGATGCTTTCCCCGGGATACATACTGTGTTAATGTGTGAATGCTCTTGATGTTTTATTGTTATTGATGCTGCTATATTGATGATCAACGTAGAGGAGCTTATGTATTGTGTATGTTTTCCGCAATAGTACATGATCAGGATAATCTCTGTTGAATATGTGTTAAATTATTCAAAATTTCTACATGGTATCAGAGCTGGTTGATTTGTAGAAGAGATTTCTACAGGATATCAAAGCGAGGATTGATCATCAGATCTATTATTCAGGAAGTGACTACATTTTATTTCTTCAGGCAGAGTCTGTAATTGGGCCAGGTAGGCTCTGGATTCATCCTTCTTTTGGAAGGTGAGATATCCGGTGAATGCCCATACAGTCGATCTCTGTACAAGAAATACTCCGTTATCACGAATTTTAGATCGGAAGTAGTTGAGTTGGTTGCTAGTGGAATTCGAATTTGCAGCAGTGTTTTCTTGGTGACAACGCAGCAATGTCTTTCAACGGATTGCGATTGGAGTATGCTCTTGAGGGCAGCTCAAACTATATTGCGAGGAAGGATAGGATGGAGGCAATATTGGATGATAACGGGCTGAAGGAGTTCATAGATACGGATATCCCAAAGCCTAGTGATGCTACTCAAGCTGATGCTTGGCAAAAGAAGATTGCAAAATGTCGAAGGATTCTGTTGGAGGGCGTGAAGGATCACATTGTGTCCAGCCTCCATGGAAAGGCTACTCCATATTTGGTGTGGAAATCATTAACAGAATTATTCCAAAGCAAGAGCGATCAGAGGAAGCTGGCGCTCAAAGATAAAATCAAAAACATCAAATGAGAGAATGGAGACAGTATGCCCCAGTATCTCACGAAGTTCACTCAGTGTCGAGATGAACTGGGAAGTGTGGGGGTTACTGTTGATGATGAGGACTTGGTGAGCTTGGCTCTCCTTTGTCTTCCGAAGAGTTGGCATTCCTATCACGACTCTGTCAATGGTCGGGAGAAGTTTCCAAGATGGGAAAGACTATGGTCAGATCTT
>APFE030226268.1:192973-207371 GCA_000404065.3 Pinus taeda | reverse complement strand
TTCTAAATTGATTTAGTTTTGTTCCTTTTTGAAATCAGTTTAGGATAGAAACATTTTAAAAATCACGACATGATAAAAGCGGCAACAGCCACATCATGAATGTATATTCGTTTTCGAAATGTAAGGGTTGTAAAAACATATGTAAACACAGTTCTAAGTAGTCAGTTGTTGGTTATCGTTGTATTGTTTGAAAACAGAGTTTGAACTTAATATCAAAGACATAGTTGCAGTCATGATCTTTTCCTTGTTGCGTTGATTTGATAATCGGTTGATCACAGTCCAGTATACCTCTGGAAAGCGGATGGGCCCTGCGTTAACTTGGTATACTGTCATTTCCTTTTCATTCGCAACTTAGGGTATTAAATGATATGCACATTAATTAGAATTGGTTGTTGATTTCAATAGAATGCGTATGGTTTATGTTTATGATAGTGCTTGAACAGTTCATCACTAAGATCGTGAATCGTATCCTGTAAGGGATTCGATCCTTTGTTGTCTTTTAAAGCAATGTCATGAACTCTGTTATCATTTCAAAGTATGCTTATGATTTATGTATGTTTTTATCTTGCATGAATATTAGTGAATGCTGAGTATTTGCTGAACAGGGGTTTTAGCATAGTGTCTCTGTAAGGAGATTGAAATCTTGGTTTGCAGTGATGCACAGTGTTTTAATTTGGTAAATGAATTGAATGACAGTGTTGTAATTAGGTAGATTAACTGAGTGACCTAAGTGTTTGAGTGATAGGTAACATACCTCAATCTTCCGTAAAGAAGTCCTGTGACCTACCATCATAACCACTTAGCTAATAATCCTTTATGTCTATATACTTTAGACGCATGCCTCTAAGTCTACGCATCCTGGTCGATAATAAATATAGCTTATTCTAGCACCCTAGACAAGACACTACAATTTGCAAGGCTATTCTTGAAAAGGTTCGACCAGTTCAAGCCCTAACTCCTTATATCCCGACCTTGTTGGGGACATGCAAAGAAAGACATAGAAAGAGCAGACCACTCTGATACCACTGATCCAAATTTAAACAAGAACACAACAAATTACAGATATAACCATACATACAAAGATGTAGCATAAATAATACTTCATTTCATTACTGTAGAATACTGAAATATGCTTACAAACAGAAATGGAAATAAACTAGCTAGGATGATGATAGCTTATCTCTGAGAAGTGATGTGGCGGCTACATGCCTCTGAACTATCTTACAATGAGGCTCAAAGGCCTTTTTATTGTTGAGAAACAATGGAAAACCCTAAACATCCAAAAACCTAACCCTAGGAGATGAAGCACCAAATTATGGGCCCCGTTTTGGGTAAATTGGTACATCAACTTCCCGGGGTCATAACTTTGGCATATGATCTCCATTTGATGCGCACAATACCTTGTTAGAAAGATTTATCCAAGGAATACAACTTTAGGAAGAGAAACATATATTTATGAACCAATGTTGCTCCCATTTTTCCCAAAAAACGTCGTTTAGGGCCTCAAAATGGCTTTGGAAGTTCAGGACCCTAAAAACTGCTAAAAATAGTAAACTATGCTACAATTAAGGAAACTGAAAAACTGAAAGAAACAATGGTGGGGGTCCAAGTGGAATTGGCAGGTGGCCACCAATATCCACTTGGATCATCAGGTGCCTCATAGAGGTTTTCACCTAAGTCCCTTATTGTTTTTTTCTTTTTCCATTTAAAAAATAAATAAAACAGTCTTCAAGAATTTGGTGAGCTGGAAGCTGAGACACTTCCAAACACATTTACTTCCTTACTGATGAACTCTTCCCTTGACATAGTTCTTTTACAAGCTTTCATGAATATGTATCCATTGAGTAGCAAGGGGATACCTTCTTCATCAATGGTCCTTACTTGCACAACCCCATTATCATGGCACTTCTCTATCAGGTATGGGCCCAACCACCTGGTCATCAATTTTTCTTTGAATTCCTTGAACCTAGAGTCATATAGTAGAGCCCAATCACCTTCTTGAAAAACTTTGTCTTTGATGTTTTTGTCATGCCAAACCTTTCTTTGTAATTGAGTCACCTTTGTGTGTAGAAGGGCCCGCATCCTGAATTCATCTAAACCATTGAGCTGGAGCAACCTCTCTTGTTGTGCCCTTGTAACATCCAAATCCAACAGTGCTACCATTCTCAAAGTGTTGTACTCAAACTCAATGGAGAGAAGAGCCTTCTTCGCATATACCAAATCATAAGGGGTGAAGCCAGTGGTTGTCTTCCAGATTGTATTATAGGCCCAAGTGGCCTCCACTATTCTGTTAGCCCAATATTTTATGTTGTTACTCACAACCTTTGTGAGAATGCTTCCCAATGCTCTGTTGGTAACCTCTACTTGTCCATTGGCCTGAGGGTGGTAAGAAGTTGACTTCTTGTGCTTGATATTATGCTAACTCAACTTATTCTCAATTAGGTGTGAGATGAATTGAGCACCCTGATCAATGACTAGCTCTCTAGGGTACCAAAACTTGTAAAACACATTCTACCTTAAGTACTCAACCACTTTCTCTTCTATTTCTACCTTGACAGCCTTGGTTTCAGTCCACTTTGTCAAGTAATCAGTGCACACAATTATGTATTTTTTCTTCCTTGATGGTGGATCAATGGGCCCAATGAAGTCCATGCCCCACTTTTTAAATGGCTCAAGAGTCACTTGAGGTTACAAAGGCATTTCATCACTAGGAGTAGGTTTCCCCATTCTTTGGCACTGGTCACATCGACTGGTATATCTTCTTGCATCTTGGTGGAGAGTGGGCCAGTAGTAGCCAATTTACGGTACCTTGAAGGTTGTCCTCTTGGCTACAAAGTGACCTCCATGAGGCCCATCATGATGGGCCAGAAGGATGTCAAAGACTTCCTCCTCCCTGACACATCTCCTCAGAATTTGATATGGACGTAGCTTGAAGAGATTGCCCCCAATCCAAGTGAATGGTGCGCTCTTTCTTATAATTCTTCTCTTTTCCTTGGAGGATAGATTTGGAGGGAACTCTGAAACCACTAAGTAGTTGGCTATGTCAGCAAACCATGGAGAGAGAATTGAAATAGAGAATAAATTCTCATCTAGCAGCTAATCATCAGCCATTCCTTCCTCACCTACAAGCAAAGCAAGTCTAGACAAAAAGTATGCAAGTACATTTTCTCTACCAGGATTATCAATGATAGTTAGATCAAACTGTTGTAATAAAAGAAACCATCTAATAATTATGGAATTCACATCAAGCTTGTTCATCAAATATTTAATAACAACATTGTCAATATATACAAAGGTCTGGTAACTAGTGATGTAATGTTTGAATTTATTCAAGGAATGGACAACAACTAGGAGCCCTTTTTCAGCCATAGTATATTTCAATTTAGCCTTGGACATATTTTTGCTGATGAAATAAATGGCATAAGGTAACTTGTCTTCTATATGGCCTAGGGCTACTCCTATAGCTTTTTTAGAGGCATTAGCATGGATGTCGAAAGGAAGTGCCCAATTTGGACCTTGAAGTATAAGTGCAATAGTCAACTTGTGCTTTAGGGTTTTTAGGGCCTCTTGGCAGCTTTTTGACCAAAAAAATTTAGATTCCTTGGCCAATAGTCCAAACAAAGGTGAGGCTACTTTGCTAAATTCCTTTATGAATCTCCTATGATATCCAACGAAGCATAAGAAACTTCTGACATCCCGCTGCTTATGAGGAGTAGGGACCCTCTTTATGATAACAATTTTATTTGGGTCCACTTGCAGTCCTTTATGGGATATTGAGTGACCAAGAACAATCCCTACATTCATAAAGAACTCACACTTCTCATGACTAAGGGATAAGTTCCTTTCAATGAATTTTTTTAATAATTTCCCCAAGGTAGAGAGCGCCTCCAAGAAATCACACCCATAGGGAGTGAAATCATCCATATAAATTTCCACAGGGTCATGGAATAGCTCTCCAAAGATGCTCAGGATTTCCCTCTCAAAAGTGGCAGGGGAATTACGTAATCCAAAAGGAAGGACCCTTTAAGCAAAGGTACCCCAAGGACAAGTGAAGGTGGTTTTATCTTGGTCCTCTGGGTTGATATGGATCTGATTGTAACCACTGAATCCATCCAGGAAAGAGAAGAAATTATTTCCAGCAAGACCATCCAATACTTGGTCAATGAAAGGTAGAGGGAAATGGTATTTTTTGTGTGGCTTTGTTTAGCTCTCTATAGTCCACACATATCCTCCATTCTCCATTCTTCTTTGGGACTAGAACCATAGGAGGCGCCCAGTCACTATCTGAGATGGGGTAAATGAAACCTACATCCAACAACTTCTGTAGTTCTTCTTTAGTTATATCTTTGAGGGTTGGGTTCATTCTCCTCTGAGGTTGGTGCACTGGCTTGCAACCTTCCTTGATGTAAATGTTGTGAGTACACACTGAAGGGTGCACTCCCTTCATTTCCTTATAACTCTAGACAAAGGCATCCAGATGCTCTCTTATCATGTCACATAACTCCTTTTCCTGATGTGCAAAGAGAGAGGGGTTTCTTTTCAATGTTCTTTCTGGACCAAATTCTATCATCTTGATATGAGTAGGACTTGAGTCATCTAGGCACAAATAAGTCCAAGGGTTATCTTCAACTTCTTTTCTAACTCATCAAGAGACATGGTGTTGGGGGGCTGGTTCTGGAGGATTTGATCAATGAGGTTGTCTTCATCAGGCTGCCCCCTCTTATAGTAACATCTAGGGTATAGACTAGGTAAGAGGTGGTAGATTAGAATTCATCTTCCTCCTCCTCTTCCAACCATAAAGGTGAGTCATGCTTTAGAGATGGTTAAGGAGGAGGGTATAAGACCAATTTTTTGGACAAATGCCCATTTTTAATGGTCATATTCCCAGCCTTGCAACTTATGTAAGCATCAACAGTGGCTAACCATGGCCTTCCAAGGATGAGAGGATAACCACTAAACTTGGTCTTAGGTTGAAGAACTAAGAAGTTAGCAGGGTATTCTCAGGAAACAATGGAGACCATCACATCCTCAACAACTCCCTTAGGAGCTACCGTGGATATGTATGCAAGATGCAAGACTGTTGTGGTCTTCCTTAATGATCCTTGGAGATTCAATTCAAGCATAGTCTCCTTAGTCATCACATTGATGGAAGCCCCAAGATCAATCAAGGTATGGGGGACAATGATACCATCGATGTGCACATATACCACAAGACTTCCAGGATCTAGATACTTCAGGAAAATCACTCTTCCAAACATAAAGTCAGATAGTTGTCCAATGAAATTAATGGTAGGGGTGTCTTTCATTCGCCTCCTAGGATGTTTGAAGCATTTCTCCTGGATTAACTTGTTATAGATGGGGACATGCTTAATAGCTTAGAGGAGTGGTATTTTAACACAATTTTTTCAATTCACCTAGAAGTTCAGTCTCTTTTAGGGTGTGATGGAATCTCTTAGGAAAAGGAGGTGGATTATATTGAGGAACACTCTCCTCCTTTTCATCTTTAAGCTCCTCAGGTGGAGATGGAGGTTGATTATCTAGAAGCACTCTTCCAGACCTGAGGTTGATTTTTTGAATTTCCACAACAAGGGCGGGGTAAGATGTCTCCCCTCTATAGACCTATTGTGCTTGTTTATTGTTTGGGTTTAGATTTTGCTGAGCAGGCATCTGAGGTTGCTTAGGTGGAGTAGGGTGAAGGAGTTGTGGTTGAGATGGAGGTGGAGGTAGTAAGGTTAGAGATTGGTTATATAGGGTCCTCCACCCCTGGGATGGTGTATTCCACTGAGGTTGTGGAGGAGAATATGGCTGAAATGATTGATTGATAGGTTGGGAATGGTATTGAGGTGCAAAAGACTAAGGAGAAGGTGTGGACCATGAAGGATGAGTAGGAGGACACTAAGGGGGAATGGATTCATTCTGGTTAGGGTTTTAATATGAATATAATGGCCCTTGCATGCCTTGCTAGTATGGTCAAGGTCCTTGAGGCCTCCTTTGGTTGATATAGCAAAGTTGTCCAGTCACACCTTCACTTCCTTGATACACAACTTTCAATCTAGGCAGAGAAGGGCACTTGTCTATGGAGTGTTTCTCCTCACAGATTGAGCATATCTCTATAAGATTCAATGTACATTCATTTTTAGAGTGCCTTCTGGTGCATCTAGGGAAAAATACAATCAAGGCTCTTTTTGATTCCTCTTGCTTCCTCTTGATCTGCATGGTGTCCAATTGTAGAGAAAGGGTATGCAACATTTAACTCTTGAAATCTTCCAACATGTTCCCAATTTTACTTTTGATGGATGTGTTGGAGGAGGATGAACTAGCCAAAGCTTAACTAGTGATGAGCCTCATTATTGGGTAATTATATGGGCCTGAATTCACCTCCTAGCTTAGTCAAACCAACTATTATCACAACTTATTGCATACTTTTGATTATATTTTGTTTATGAGATGAGTTAGAGTTGGATATTTTGCTTTATGGTCTAATGTGGATTTAATGTAGGATTAAAGGATAAAAGCAAGGAATTTTGGCAAAGACCTTGGTCAAAACTTGAGTGGGATAAGGGAGAGGAATTATAGGAGGTAAATCCTCCTCATTTACTACCCCTCCATTCGAATATTCCTCCTTCAGCTTGGAGTGAAAACAACCAAATCATGAGGACTAGAAGGCAGTCGAGCAAGTGAAAGACAAAGCACCAATTTATCTTGAGTTTGGGAGTCAAGCCTCCCTAATTTTAAGGAAGTTGTTAGAGACTTCAGATGTATAAGTAGAGAGGCTTAGGACCTTAGTATGATTCAGATTTTTGATTGTAAAACTCTACTCTATTTTCGAGCTACAAGACTTATGACAGTTTTTGATGTAATCCATGGTTTTGATAATAAAAATGAGTTTTGTTTTGAGCCATCATTGAGCTAACTTAGAGGGCTGAAGCTCTTGGGTTAGGGCCCAACCCTAGTAGCCAAGGCTCCTCTTTATTGTACATGTATGCTAGCATAGGTTCATGGTTTAATTGTTCTTTTGCTTAATTAGTTGCATTTCCATTACAACAGTGTAGAATAGATTGGTTGTTTTTTAGTTGCTTCCATTTGTGAGATTTCGAGTTTGTTGTCTTGATTCAGTACTTGGTTCATTTCATTGCCATCTTTTTCCATTACTCTATTTCTGCAATAAGATCTCACTCATGTTCTCATTTCCTTCAACACTTTCTTCATGCATAATATGCGCAATTGATTCACTCTTTTCTAGTTTATGAGAATGTATCTTGTTGCATAGTACTTGGAAGACACACACATTTTAAGCATTGTAGGTGCTACATGCGGAGGTCTATACTTCATCACCAACATCCATCTTCCACCTCATCCACCTCAACCATCTCTTGTTCCACCATCACCCTCACTAGCTTTTTTGTCCTTTTTTTTAATTGAAATTCCCCTAGACACATTGAGTGAATCTAGCCATCTCTTCTCTTAGATATTGACTAATGAGTGTTCCTAGACCTTCTAACACCCTATCCCACTCATCACACACCTTTTCCACACTTCCCAACACCTCCACCACCTCAAAATTAGCTCTCGACTGCATCCTGTAGGTTTCTATTACATCTTGTAGGTTTTCCTGAAATGACCTGTTTTGAAGCCGAATTGATGGGGAACCTCTAGGAAGTCACAAAAAGCCTCCTAGGACCCTCCCACACCATCCAAACACTCCATAGATCTTCTAGCCATCCTCAACCACCATCCATCCACCTGTCACATCCACAAGAATGATTAAATTGCATGCTTGATTTTACCACAGAAAACCAAAAAAGTGAGAACATATTTAGTTTATTTTTCTTGCTTACACATTGGGATGGTTTGATGCTCTTTACTTCTATAACTTAGACAACAACATTAGGTTAGTGTTGGTTCAACAATCTTTTTTAGCATAGCTATTTAAATGGTTAATTAGATATGGTGTGATTTAGCATTACATGTTGTTTTCTTCATTATTACAGTAGAGTAGCTCCCTTAGAGAAGATTTTCTCTTCTTCCACCCAAGGATCAAGATTCTTCTGACTCTATAGAATTTTGGCTTCTCTCATCGGATGAACAATGACAACAGGTAGGACCTTCACTTTTACTTGTGCATATAGCATTGTCACATCCAATTTTGTACGAACCCCGGGTTGATAAGTAAAGCTGGTAACCTAGGAGTTGCAGCATCCTTGCTGCAATATTGGCACTCATCAACTAGCCCTACCCTTCTTTCTGGCTTCCCTAGAATGATTTTTGAAAACTGTCTTGATATCATTATAAGAAAATTGGTAGATGTCCTCTCTTGAAAATATGTTTAGGGTTTCTAGGAGATATTCCCTAACCTCTCTAAGGACTAGCTTGAGTGATTCAGTATCGAGGGTGCATCTAGCCCTTTTGTAGTTGAGTTGGAACCTTTCCTCATAATATTCCAAAGACTCATCATGTGCCAAGATCATTTTAAAGCTTTCCTCTTTGGTATCTTTGGACCTGCAATAATCCATGTACTTATTGTTGAAGGCTTGTTGCATTTGAGCCTAGGTAGTGATGTTGTTACCAGGTAAATGCATGAACCAATGCAAGGTTGCATCCTTAAGGGTGGATGGGAACAATTTCAAAAAACTAGAGGTATAATCATAAGTTTTGCATATGACAACAAAATCAAACAAAAAGGTATTATGGAAGTGAGGAAGGGTAGAGGGGCTTATGTTTTTCATCCTAGCATCTCCATTAGTTTCTCTGATGGGAATAACACCCTCAGTTATGTTTTCATCTCCGTTTATGTTTTCAATCCCATTTCTATTTTCAGCCATGGCGTAGGTTGGTGGAATGGTTTCTTCTTCTTATTCCCCAATAGGCTCTTCAAAGATCTTTGGTTGTTCACCTAATGGGTCCTTTAGCTCACAGCCACCGAAGAAGAGGGAAGGTGGGTTGTTAGATGGTGTGGGGGTATTTGGAAATTTTTTTCCTAAGTTGTATCTACTCCTACGAGGCATGAAATATTTTATTTATTTATTTATTTTAGGGTTTTTCTAGAAATACTTGCAAAATGGAAAGAAAGAAAAAAATGCAACTATCTGTTGAATGCAAAACAAGAGGAAAGCAGGAATTGCATATATTTACTGAATGTTAAATGGAAAGGAAAGCAAAAATCACATTTACCTAAACACCTCCCCGGAAACTCCACCAAAAAGTGATGAGATCCAGTATTACAACAAGGATGCTGCAACTCCTAGGGCTACCAACTTTACTTCATCAACTCGGGGTTCATAAAAACTTGGAGGTGATAGTGGTGTATACATAGTAGATGCAATGGTCTATTCTTGTCACTTTTCAAATGGGGCAATAGACCACTAGCGTTTTTCAAACCAATCTTCTATTGACTAGAAGAAATCTGGCTACTAATAGGAAATGGAGAACTATCTTTAATGCAGAAAGGAAATGTTTCCTACTATAGGAAATGAAAATGTTGAATGGAAAAGTGCTATGAAGTGACATGAAATTATCCAGCTAAGAATTTACACATATTACCTGCAAAAGAGACCTAATTTAACCTTGCATTCTAACATATAGTTATTTAGACTAAGTAAGCATGGAAATTATCCTAAAACTACTATGACTGTTGTATGCATGTACTAACTATAAATTGTAGAAAATAGTCTTTTTGATTTTCAATTTTATAAATGTAAATGCTAAGTGAACCAATCTAATCTTTTGTGAAGGATGTCCTGGTTTCACTACAAGATGTCCTGGTTTACTACAGGAAACAAGATGAAAGCTATAGGAAGGTAGGAGAGGTGGAATAAAGTGTGGGAAAGGTGTTTGATGGTGGGATAAGGCATAAAGGAGGTGTACACTACCCAAGGCTCATCCCAACTCTTCAAGATGGTTGTATTTTCTCAAGGGAGATGTCCACTTTTATACAAAATAGAAATTCATAGTAGGGGTTGGTAGACTTTGGCAGTATGGGTGAAGAAGACTTGGATCAGGCTGCTGAAATGAGTGCAGATCAGAAACTCATGCAACAACACACATTCTTTTGTTCATTTATGCGTAACTTCATTTACATATGGAAAATATGAGTTGAATTTTGGAAAAACAAAGTGTTTGATGGCTAATGGTGAAATCTGGGAAATGCAATGCTTTCTAGACTACAACAACTTCAAGAAACCAAAATGACAACTGTGGGTAATTCTAAGGAATTATAAACAGTAATCTACTCAATCAAGAACCCTAACCATGCAATGATCTAAAGAGACAAATTTGTTTTGGGGGTTGTGAGAGTGGGGCCCTCAAAATATGATCCCATGAGGGAGATGAGGAAGACGCCACTATCACAATATTTTCTGAAGTATTCACTTTCACTATTGTATCACTGATCTATCTTTTCAACTAATGGGACAAAAACTAAACAATCATTCAAGTACTTGTAAATGAAATAGAGCAAAAATAACTTCAGCAACTAACTATGAATGTAATTTAAGCATAAATATACAGAAATAAGAGGAACCTCTACTGTTAGGGTTGGGCACTAACCCAAGAGATTTAGCCCTCTGAGTCAACTCAGTGCTGGATCAAAGAAACCATTTTCATTATCACCAAAATGTCAAAAATAACATGAGAATAACAGTCACAATATCTTAAGCTTGAAATTGCCTCTTGGCTACAATCAAAATTCGAATCCTTATGAGGCCATAGGCCTTCTTATTTATGTAAATGAAGCTACCAAAAACTTCCTTAAAATTAGGGAGGCTTGGCTCCCAAACTCGAATTTAACTTGTCTTCAACTATCACTAGCTTGGATGCCAATGAACTCGGTGGGGCTTGGCTGCTTGTAACTCTGAGCTGATGAGATCTGGTGTAGGAATATTAAAGTGATTTAGGAGTTAAGGAGGGAGATCCAATCTCCTAAAATCCATCCTTATTTTCTACTTCGAGTTCTTGCACTTAAATTAGCCAAAAACTGCTCCAAATCCTGCAATTAATGCACATTAGGTCACATGACATAGCGTATCACCTTTACCCTTCTCACTAAGAAAAATATAATAAAATATGTAAAGAAATGTGAGAAAAGTTTATTTTAATAAGGTGGAGAGTGGCATTAAGGCCCATATAATTTACCTATTGATGAGCCTCATCAACCATACCAACACATGGCCTAATGCTTCACTAATACAATAGAAGAAATTTCCACTCCACGCATCCAAGGCCACGTATATTAAAGAAAAGATCCATAAGCTACAGAAAGTGGGCTTCATTTATTACATTCCTATCTAGTCACTATCCACATTTGTACTGACTTCGAGGATTTGAAAAATCATGACTCAAAGACAATTTACTTACACCCTTCATTGATAAAGCCATAGATGCTTATGTAGGGCATGCATCACTCTCCTTTTTGGATAGTTTCTCAAGCTATAATCAAATCCAAATCCTCCATGTGGATCAATATAATACATCTTTTACCATGCCATGGGAAACTTTTTCTTATCATGTTATTCCCTTTGGATTCTAGAACGTTGGAGCCACCTCCTATAGAGTAATGAACTACACCTTTGATGATCTTTCTCACCTCATCTTAACTTACTTGTATGATCTTATTACTCATTCTAAATAGTTATCTTAACATCTCAAGGATCTTTGAATGATTTTCTAGTGATGTAGGCAATACAAGGTCTACGTGAACCCCCTCAAGTGCGTATTTTGTGTCTCCATTATATGCTTGATTAGATTTATCATTTCCAAGAAAGGGATTATGGTTGACCCCCTTAAAGTCCAATCCATTTGAGAGATCCCCCCACCCAAAAATTTACACCAATTATAGGGTCTCCAAGGCAAGGCCAACTTTCTTTGACAATTCATTTTTACTACATTTGTTGTGCTCATGGTTTTCTATACTTTTTTCTAAATATATTCCATTCAAATGGGATGAGTAGGCACAACATTTTTTTGATGCATTGAAAGAAACTCCTAATCTCCCCTCACAAGTCCCCATGATTTCACAAAGGATTACACTCTATACTTATTTACATCCATCTAGCCATTGATGTGGTGCTAATTCAAGAGGGAGATGATAATAGGGAGCATGTCATCTATTATGTGAATAAAAATTTGTTAGGAACATCCCTCAACTATAATCAAGATGAGAATATCACAATCACTTTGGTGCATGAAGTTCAAGAATAGTGCCATTATATACCATTATGCACAATTAAGGTCATGGAAAGTTTTAACCCCATGCGTTACTTGCTAAGCTACAAAATGATAAATCATAATTTGTCCTAATAAATCATCATCCTTCAGGAATTTGATCTCAAGTTTACCTCTCCCAAGAGTAAAAAGGCTCTCATATTTGCCAAATTCTTTGCATAATTACTTCCAAAAAGCAATGATCACCTAATGGATGATGGTTTCCTCGATGAGTCCTTATTCATTATATCGTTAGGTGATCCTTGGAACTATCTATTTTAATCTACTTGCACACCCAAAATTTTGATCCTCACCTCTCGAGAGAGTACCATTGATGAATCTACCACCAATCCCTATAGTACCTCTTCATCAGATATGTTTTATACCATTAGGGAGTGGGCACCATCTTACGGCAGTGCCTCACTTTGGAAGAAATTAAACATGCCTTGAATGGCTTCCATAGTGGAGCCTGTCAGGGGCATCTATCAAGGGTGTACATCAATTTGAAAGTTCTTTGTGATGGTTATTTCTGGCTCACTCTCTTCTGTGATTTCATTTAGGATGTCAAAATATGGACTAAATGGAAATTGTTTGTGTACAAAACCTTAGCACTCCACACTCCCTTGAATCCTATCATCACGGTAGGCCCTCTTTTCAAATGGGAATTGAATTATTGACATTAATCCCCCATCCAACAACAACTATAAATACATCATAGTCACCATCAAATACTTCACTAAGGTGGTTGAACAATGAGACCTTCAACAACACTGTCAATACCATCTCACACTTTTTCTTTAACCAAATCATCTCACACTTTGGCATCACAAAAGCACTTGTCTTCAATCATGGAAAACAATTTGGGAATGTAGTCTTTCCATAGATTTCATCTCTACTTGGTTTTAACCACAAGTTTTCCTCACCATACTATCCAAAATCAAATGGAAAAGTAGAGGTTTTCAACAAAGTTCTCAATATGATGTTACAATGCATGGTGAACAAACAAAAAGCCAATTGGTCCCACATGTTATATTCTGCACTTTGGGCATATTTCACTTTTGTTAAAACCTCCACTGGGTTCACACATTTTCATCTCATTTATTGGGTTGAGGCATTCCCCCCCATTGAATGCAAAATATTGACCTTACACATAGAGGTACAAATTATGCATGAATCACTCTTCTCGAGCACTACCTTGTTGCTCTTGAAAATTTCAACAAACATCTACATGTTTCTCTCCAGAATAATGAGGCCACCAAGAAGAGATCAAAAGCCACCTATGACAATACCATCAACCCTCATTCCTTTATTGAGGGAGTCCTTGTTTTATGTTTTGATGTCACCAATGAATGTTTTGGTCTAGGAAAGTTTGAAACTATGTGGAAGGGTCCCTATTTTGTCAAACACTGCCTTATGAAAGGTGAGTATGTATTGGCTAGTCCCGATGGCACATAGCTCAAAGAAACTTGTCAATAGATTTTAATTCAGGAAGTTTTACCCTAACCAATATGTTTTCCACCCCCTTCCTTCTATTGTGCATTATATTTCTCATATGCTCTTAATTTAAACAAAACCATGGACTATCTCTCTAACACCTCCTTGCTTTGCATTAAAAATGGATAATCCACCAACATACCAATTCGTTTTGCTAATGGTACTAGTCAATGGACTTAGGATCTTGCCTTTGCAGCTTGGGCCATTTATTCCTCAATTCAAGCTCTACCCCATTCAAGCAGAGTTTGCATTGGGCCATCTACAAATAACCAAGAGGAACACACTATCATCATAGGTTTTTGATATAATGTTTTCATATTGCACATCCACCACCTCATTGTTCTCCTTGATTCTTATCTCATCATCATGCAATTTAATAATGCCTTTCAGGTGCCTGATCCTCGCCTCTTCAAAAAGTACTTGCAAGTAAGGTTGTTATCTAGAAATTTTAATTGCATTACATTTATGCATATTCCGGATAGAAATCAAAATTAGGCTATTGACCAAACTTTAAACAACATTTTGGGTTAGCAAGCATCACATTTACAATACTCTATCACAATCTCAACATACATAGCATGTGGAATTACTCATCAATAAAAAAGTGTTTATACATCATATCACATCACATCACATCACATCATAAATAAAGTAAATAAACACATCAATGCCCTATCATCGATCTTGCTTTCGTCCCCTATCAGAG